>JANZXP010039187.1:0-12251 GCA_027576715.1 Erythroxylum flavicans | reverse complement strand
GCACTGTATCTTTAGCATTATGTCTAACATAAAGCATGTTTTGGGATTGTGGATGTTTGACTCCAATGAAGTGATTCGAAAGATGGCGGAGCAAATGACGGAGAAGTTTAATTCTTATTGTTCTAAGGTTGGAGATATTGTTGCAGTACTATATATGTTGGGCCCGGGATATAAGATGAATGAGGTTGAATATATTTATAATGTATTGTATAGTGGTGAAGTTCAAGAGCATCTACATACCATGAAACAATTATGGTATCAATTGTTTCATGATTATGAAGCTAAAGTGCAATAAACTCAAGATCGGGGTGCAGGCAGTTCAACTTAGTCTCAGAGTTCAGTTTCAAGTTCGACCTTTTCTTCATTACTGACAGATTCTCTTTCAAATTTTTTTAAAGAGAAAAGGGCTAAGATATCTTATAATATGATGGAGTTCGATAGATAAATTTATGAGGAGTGTGTTCTTGAAACTGAAGGTGAGAGGTTTGATATATTGTTATGATGGAAGACGTGTGGACATAATTATTCGAGCATGCAAGTCATTGCATATGACTTGTTAGCTATTCCATCATCGACTGTTGCTTCAGAGTCTGCATTTAGTACTAGTGGTTGGGTCATTACTCCTCATCATGGTTGACTTCATTATCGCACTGTGGAAGCTCTTCTGAGAACTCAAAGTTGGTTAAATGATGAAGATATTGATGATAAATTCTTTTCTTTTTATTAAATTTATTTTATTTACCTTTATATTGTCTTACTTAATGTTTTGTTTTTTTTCTACAACTACAGGTATTAATGCAGAGGAGATTGGTGAAAGTACTCGATCAATAGAAGGTTATTTTGATCAAATATATGAAGATGAAGGTATTTTCAATTTTCTTTTTATATAATATTACATTATTAAATATTGTTTTTATTTTAAGTATTATATGACTAAATATAATGCTTGTACATACAGATGATTGGAGCCAAACTGTTGATGACCTTACCAACAAGTACAATTAATCAAGACTACATCAGATGATGCTCTTTCAGTCTCCAGTCCATTCTCCAATGTAGCTGTTGAATTTGTATTGTATCTTTTTTTGTAAAATGATTTTATACATTTTATAAAACATGAATTTGGTTTTATTAATTCCTTTTTAATTAATTCTAATTAATTGAATTAAATGTCCTAATTAATAAATAATTTAAGTAAATTAAAGTTTTGTAATTAATGTCATTTATAATTTTAACTATAACTATTAACTTATTAACTTTTCATATAAATTTCTGATTAATTGAATTTAATTAAATATTCTAATTAATCGTACATTATATACATCTCAATAACTTAATTATACTATAATTAATTAATTATATGTTATTATAATTTAAAGTTGTCACATAATACATATATTAAAAAGAAAAATGTTGGGCCCGGGTCTCGATTCTTATTTCCTAGCGATTATGCACCAAAATTGGAGACATTTTTAAATAAAATATATAACTAAAATAAAATAAAGATAAAAGCAAAAGAATTCATGGTGGGACTTTTATTAAAAAATAAACAAATAATATTGAAAATAAAATTACATAAGGAAAAGTCGAGGATGGAGAGTAAAACAATAAATAAACATTAAGAAGCAATGAAGAAAATGCACGGGCATGCATGTAAAAAGTCACGGCCGTGCATTCAATTTGTCAAGGCCGTGCATGCGACTTTCTGTGAATAGTTGCTGTTAAGCACGATCACGACCTTCCAAAAATAAGGGGGTTGTCACGATCATGCATGTGCACATACACGATCGTGACAACCCTTACTACATACTCCAACTTCAAATCGTCATATCTTTCAACTCCAATATCCAAAATTTTCAAACTTTATGCCGTTAGAAAGCTAAAAGAAAGATATACAACTTTCATGAAGACAGTTTTGTCAAATTCTGCCTAGATCAATACAGTTTATTCATTGAAGTTTCAGAATACATTTTATCCCCTTATTCCTCTTTTCTCTCTACTGTCAATATATATATATATACTAACTATAATAAAAGACCCGAATCCAACAATTAAATCATACATACATAACTCCCAACTCAACCAATTTTCTCAGCAAAACCTATCCAAAAACCTTCAAACATCTATCAATTTTATTCCCAACACAATGCCAACTTAATAGAAGAGAAATTTCTGAACATATACAAAAGAGAACATACACAGTCGATAAATTTCTAATTAATTGAATTAAATATCCTAATTAATCGTACCATTACATACATCTCAATAACTTTATTGTATCATAATTAATTAATTATATGTTGTTATAATTTAAAGCTGTCACATAATACATATATTAAAAAGAAAAAAGGTGAAATTTTTATTAATTTTATGAAATATGAATATATGATATCATTGATATCCTTATAACACTCTAAGGATGAGAAGGATTTAAAGTAATACTTATGTCTTATGTCAAAACTTCTATTAAGGATCTAAGGAATTACTCTTATCAAAATTTTAATTAGAATGACTTAGGTATAAATGAATCTTCTAACATTAGAATTTAGATAGGAGAAAAAAATTATGGATGTAATTTACATAAATTTAGATTAATTAGAATATAATGATTTTAGAAATAAAGTAAAAGAACTATTTTTGACTTAATGAAATAAATAATTTATAAAAACAAATCAAAAAAATATAAATACATAATAGTTTTTATAACTGAATTACTTATATATTATTTTGGAATTCATACATTAAGATTAATAAATTGATTAATTCATTTTTGAGATTAATATAAATACATATATCCATAATGTATATATTATGTAAATATGAAAAATAAAATAAAACTAAAAAGTTTAAATTGACTTGTTTAAAGGGAATAATTATGACAACATTATCATTGCTGTATATTTTTAATAAATAAAAATTCGTTTGTATTTTATATCTTTTATTTTATATAAATATTTTTGTATAATTTTACAAAATGCTATAAATGATTATGTTATAATTTATAATTTAAGAATTTTAAAAAATAAAACTACAAAATTTTAAAATTGTCTTTAAAAAATTTAAAAATATATTAAACACCGGGGTCAACTTAGGCCCAACGGCAGCCTGTGTCCCAGATGGGCTGAGCAGGCCGAAGGTCTCGGCCTACCCACAGTCCACAGGCCATTTTCACCCCGCGAGGGCCGGGCCACGGGTCAGGCCATTCCGGCCCGTAAAATTTTTTCAAATATGATAGTGAAAAGGGGGATGTTGCAAGAAATCATGTCGTTACCTCCTGTTGTTAACCATATCGGGGCATAACATATTTTTTTGAGAAATTAAAATTTTATATAATTATAGTTAAAACTATAGCTACACTGCAATGAGTTCAAGGCATTAAGCCTACTATGATATTACAATATGACCAAATAAAACTCTCTAAATAAGACAACTTAATGATCTTAACCAGGGAAAACCCAAGTATTTGGGGTTTTGCTTTCTTTTCCTTTGCTGATTTTCTTTTTGCAATTTTGGACTGCACACAAAAATCTCTTGGGATGTCTAGAATTTGGTTACTGGTAATACTTAGGTTTTTTGTCTTTTTGTTTTTGAAACCTTAGGAAGAGGACATACTGTCCCTGCTTCAACATCAAGAAACTGTTGAAGATAACCTGATACAGACAACAGACAGATATTAGTCATGAGGATTTGGAGAGGGTTATAGATCGAAGTGACATGATTGCAGGTTCATTAGATGGAAAAGACAATAATGTTGCCGGTGCACTTACTCTCAAAGGTCACGGATGGGAGGTGGTTATACCAACTACAACTGGAGGCATCCTCGCTACACTCAACAGTTGATCGTTAAGTGGTGCGTAAGATGGTGTTATTTTGTTAATTTTGCGGAGGAATGATTGGCATTCAGTTTTTCTAAGCAAGCAAACAAAATGTCGGTTTGGAGAGAGCTTTTCATTTTTGGAGCCGTCTTTTAGGACGCCAGGTAAATCAGGAACAGGTGATTTTGTAAATGTCCTTTGATAACTCTTTTACTACAATATCAGAAATCGGTATTACTAGACAAAGTTATAAGGTTATAATTTCGTTTATATGCGAGAAATATGGACGTAGAAATTATGTGCTGTCGTGTTAGCTTTCTTCTTGATAAATTGTAATGTTCTCTTTTGATACAAGCAAATTACTGTTCCCCTACTCGCTCGCTGTCTCTAGGTTTAAATTTCAAAGACAGTTACAGTGTTTCTCTCGAGTTGCACAGTGCAAGCTTTAGACAAATAATATTGTTTCTTCCTCCCCCCAAAAAAAAGCAAAAAGGATAGTCCTGCCTTGTTTCGCATAAGCATGAAAACCAGTTTGATCACATATTGACAACTTAAGTAAGGGTGTTAAAGCAGGTTTAACACAATCGGTGAATGGTATATGACAATCTACTCCACATATCTTCTACCTTTGGTGTTTACAATCTTGTTACGTAGTATTGGTATGACATGAAAATGAAGTCCTAGCAAATTCAATTAACATGGAAAATGCGGAAAAGACACTGCAGTGTTTGTACTGAAAAGTATGGCATTCATTTAAAGTTAAAAGTCTACCAAAAAAATCCTGGTAGTGTTACACTTGCAGTTAACGGCAATTTGCTCCGTAAGAGAAACACTCTTTTAATGTTGAATAAATTCATTCCTCGGAGTACCAATTGTTACGAAGGTTTTCTATTAAGCACCAACTTAATTATCTGCTAGTTGTACTAATCTTTTTGTACGACAATCTTATTTAGGTCTGTTAAAGCAAGATTCAGTTCTTCTTCGTGACCGTCAACCAAACTACTTATTCTCGAACGCCTCACGATTCTCGCAATGTTTCACTCTTACACTCTTGCAAGAATACTACGAAAGAACTAAATATTCATGGCAATAATAAGAATAAGAAAGAGATACGACAAAACATCAACCTTTATTACTTCCCTCAAAGTATACAAAGGAATATTCTCTTAATCTCCCTCTCTCCCTATGTTTAAGCAAGACTTAAATGAGTTATTTATAGGTACCTCTAAATAACCAAGTTAGAATTTTAATAAAACTCTACTAGCTAAGACTATATCTTATCCTTATCAGATTACATCATATTATCTAATAAAATGATATCCCCATCTAATTAGGATTCTATCTAATATGATTAAGCTACATCACAATAATAAGATAAAAGATAACATATACTTAGGAATGATCTAGCCATATCCACGAAGATCTCCTCTATCTCCAGATGATCCTTCCCTATGATCTTTATCTCTTAGAGCTGATGTTCATCCACTTGTTAACTCAAGGTCTATATTTAACTATTTTGATGGTAGCTATATAATATTTTAAAATTCAAATTAGATTTATTTCCTTGTAAAATTAACAGTCTATTTCTCAAAAAAGAAATAAAATCATAAGAAATATGCTTTCTTTCGTGCATGAACCTTCTTTATTAACTTACCTTATTAAAAAAAGTTTACCTGAAAGGATCTTATTAATTATATATGAAGGTCATATATCAGCTCCATGTGATTACTGGAAGATTTTTGGCAAAGATGACATCGAAGTTATTCAAGATTAAATCCATTCAGTTGACTAAAGATGCGAGTGAAACAATTGCTAGTTGAAGAAATTAACTATTTAAGGAAGAGAAACAACACTTATGAAGCAGAATGAACATATTTAGAGTGTCGAAATATTTTAAGCAACATCTATACTCTTGAGAATCATATAATTACTATTGTGCTTTAAAAAGTGAAATCACTCTATCAAGAGAGAAACTATTATTTTGTATTTTTATTAGCTTTTTAGAAGCTTATTATACACTTCAAGTGTGAATTAGAGAACCTTGAAAAATATGTACTTATGAGCTTGGAGAGGCTCGTTAAATTTAATACTCGATTTTTATAGTGAAACGCTCAAGTTGAATACTTGGGGACTAGACATAGACTTGAGTTGTAGGCCGAACCAGTATAAATTGACTATGTCTTTCTTCTCTCTCTCCTCTTTTTAACTTTTAAATTTCCACATTATATTGTGTGTGTGTTGTTTTTAAAAGGCAACAAGGCTCCTTCACCTTTATAAAAGACTCATTCTATTTTCAATTTACAAGAGGATCCTTTCAGTTTTAATAAGAGCCTTCTGTTTTTTAATTGTTTTAACAAGATTTATCATTTAATAGGCTCATTTCATTTAAGCAGGGTCCTATCCCACAAAAGGCTCCTATTGACTAACAAGCTCATGTTGTTTAAAAAGGCTTTATAGTCTGATAGGATCTTACTGTTTCAACCAGGATTTGTTTATTATATGAATTGAAAGAACTTGCGAAAAATTTTTACACAAACAATTCACCTCCCTCTTGCATGCGTTTACTTTTATCGTTTGATATCAACGCTAAGTTTCACATTTTGTGTTTTACAGCACGTGATATATTATTATAAACACCTTGAGAAGTTTTAAAGGATAGTTTATCTCAAAGTCTCCTTACTTCAATGGAAACAACTACTCATATTGGAAAGAGAGAATGACCATATATCTCCAATATGTAGATATCAAAGTATGGCAAGCAATTAAAGTCAGTGCTATAATTCCCACTTCCGATAATGTAGAAGGATGGAATGATGTTGACAGGAGAAATGCACAACTAAACCCTAAGGCAAAACATCACCTGATATATGAATTGTCCGCATACCTAGAGCTAACATCGTATAACCCAATTGAAACATTGTAGAATACGCTAAAATTCTTTTAATATCTTTTTGAGCAATAACTAAAGTAGCTCCTAATAGTACTATTACTATACCTATTAAAGCTATTAACTCTTTCCACTTCTCTCAGGGGAAGGGGTTCGGACGATGGTTATGCCTTAAACCTAGTCAGCTACACATCTCCTATCTCCTAGAGAAGCGGGGCGTGGGAAATGACTTTATTTGGACTCCAAAAATGGTACATGGATCCTTCCTTGTTCCCCAGTGGTCCTCTCTTTCTAGCTGTGAGCTAGGTTTTGAAATATCTGGTTCAAAAGGACCAAGAAGGGGGCTAAGCAAACATCTTGAGAATAAAGAAGGAAGGTGGTCACCACCTTCCTTCTTTGTGCAAGGGAAGGTTGCAAGCTGGAAAGTATCCATCCCTCTTTGATTGTGTACAGTCGAAACTATGCAGCACCTATTTGAAAGTCAATACCATCCCATTAAGGATAGGTTTTGTTGTTAGTATGTCAAAGGCTGGTAAGGTTTTACATGTTGTATCGAATTAAACCACATGCTCGAGGCTTAGTCAGAAAGCCCTTTTTTGATCGACCCACTGGAACCTAAAAAAAAGGGGATTAGTAGCACCCCTGATTGAGACTAGACCAAGTTGGGCATATTGAACCATTCATCGAATGGATTTTACTGTACAATAAAGCGAGAAGATAGCTTTAGAAAAGTTCTATTGTTAAAGGAGTGCTGAGTCGAAGCTCGAATCGTATAGGAAAACCAACTAGTTTATCGGAATGGATAAAGTAGGATTGTTTAAGAAAGTACCCTTTTTCTAATAATAAGGTCAATTTTAAAGTAATTGGTTTAAGCTCTTTCGGTTTAGGGTGGGATCGATTCGATAGACTTGACCCCTTGGAGGAAGGTCAACTATTTATTATAAGAGAGGCCTCAGTAAAGTCAGCATCTTACCTGGAAATTTCCTTATTAAAATCACCCAAAGGGCCCGACGGGGCTCAAACACTCAGCTTCTGCCCCCTAGAGCATCCTATCGTTAGCAAAAAAGAACATATGCTTGACTAATCAAAGAAGAAGAAGAAAGGAGACTTGTTGGGATGGGAATTAAGACAGGACTTAGTTACTAGTTTGAAATTGCTACCTCCGTTGCCCTAACTGTTGCTTTCAGGAGGTATTCAAATCAATGAAGAAGGAACTGAGCCATAAATTGAAACATTATGGAGCTACGAAGATAGTTATTAATTCGTGAACGCCGCTTCCAACATTCCGAGAATCCTGGCGGTTTCCTATAAAAAACAAACGGCTTTCTATTATAGTTGCAAAGCTTCTAAACCTTACCTACCCAGAAGAATATAAAAAGATATCCTACTTCTCTACAACAAAAGAAATATGGGACAAACTTCAGGTCATATTTCGAGGAACAAATGAGGTAAAGAAACATAGAACAATTCCTTTAATGCATCAATACGAAATTATTGGTATGAAACAAGGAGAGACCATAGAACAATTCTTCAGACACTTTAACAACATCATTGCAGCCCTAAAGAACTTAGGAAAGATATATCCCATTGACAAGTTCGTAACGAAGATTCTAAGGTCATTACCAAAGGAATGGAGACTTAAGGTGACAGCTCTAGAAACATCAAAGGATCTAAACACTATTTCACTCGACTGGCTACGAGAAAATGTGATGATCCATGACACTGAGCTTAGGTGAGATGAAGGATCTTCCTACAGAAAAGGAATGAAACTTAAAACAACTGACGAATCAAACAGTGATGAAAGTGACACTAAGTTGCAAATAGACGGAGATGATGAGTTCAACTTTATAGTCAAAAAATATGCCTGCTTCTATAAAAGGAAGTTGACGAAGAAAAGAGAAGGAAACAAGAAAGCCAGAAACAATAGGTTCATCTCAAAAGGTAGCAGCAACAATATTAATACACAAAACAATCAAATCATATGCTATCATTGCAAGAAGCCTAAATTCACAAGACCATAATGTCCTCTTCTTCAAAAGGACAAGTCAAAGAACAGAAAATCCAAAAAGAAAGCGATGACTATAACCTAGTTAGATGAGGATTCTAAAAACTTTGAAGAAGAAGAACCAAAAGAAGTCAACAACGTTTGCTTCATTGCTGAATTAGGAGATGATGAGTTATATTACTCTGACTCTCATATTGAAGTTAATGAATTGAAAAATGCATATTCTGAATTATATGATCAATAAAAAAGGTTGACAGTGAAGTATTTCAAAGAAGTTGAGAAGTCCAAAAGCAATGATACATCTTTACAGAGTAAGATTAAATCATTAGAATCTGCGAATGAAAATTTGGTGACAAAGAATATGTCTCTTAAGATTGACTATCAACAAAAGGTTTTTGACAAGGAAGCTCTGGAACAAAGAGTAACTAAGCTGAAAAATATGTTGTTAAAAAATAATTATGATAAGGTAAAGCAGTTAGAAGAAAAAATCGCCATCTTAGAACTTGAAAAGGAGAAAAATGTTGGAAAGATTTTATCTTTAGAGAAAGACCTGGAAAATTCGTTGATAGAAGGAAGAATCTTGATGTATTGCTTAATAACGATAAATGGATTTTTAGTAAGACCGGAATAGGATACAATGTAAATAACGATATCAAGTCATACAAAAACTTCTTTGTTAAATCCAGCATCAGCTATAGCCAAAATAGCAAGAACCTACTAAGTGGAAAAAATCATAACAATTATCATTCATTTATTTTGTGAGATTATTGTGATAAACATGGTCACATTAGTCATTCTTGTAATTTTCTTAAAAAGAAATTATCTCAGATGTATGTTTGGAGACCAAAATGACAAAATACTAACCTGAAGGACCCAGAATATACCTAAAATGAGATAATATTTTTTGTAGATATGCTTTAAAATAGAGACAAGAGAAAATTAATGGATAGTTGATAGCGGCTATTTGAGACACATGACAGGTGAAATATCACATTTCAACTATATTGAAAGGAAAGACGAAGGTAATGTTGTCTTTGCAGATAAAAGTAAAGCAAAGGTTACCGTAGTTGGTAAAATCAGTAATTCTAACTCTACCTCTATTGATAACATTCTCTTTGTTAATGGTTTGAAATCTATTGAGTATGAGTCAACTATGTGACAAAGGTTACAAAGTCATTTTCTATGTATCTCATTGTGAAATTATTGATATTCATAATAACAATATTATGTTTATTGGTCCTAGAAATAAAAATATATATTGTTCTCAACTAGAAGACATGTCCTTACAAAATGTTAAGTGTTTTGTCTTTATAAAAAATGATTCGTTCATTTGACGTGGGAGATTTAGACATGCTAGTATGAGCATTCTATCAAAATTGTCCAAAAATAAGTTAGTGAGAGGACTGCCAACCTTAAAGTTTGAAAGCAATCAGGTTTATGAGGCTTGTTTAAAAGGTAAACAAGTTAGAAGCAGTTTTCCTTCTAAAAATACAGTGTCTACTAGCCGGTCACTTGAACTAATGCACATGGATTTATTCGGTCCCACTCAGACTCAAAGTTTTGGTGGTAAACAATACAATTTTATTCTAGTAGATGATTACTCCATATTTACATGGGTTTATTTCTTATCAAATAAGGATGATGCTTTTGAAGTGTTTAAGAAGTTTTGCTATAAAATTCAGATGGAAAAAGGGTATTGCATTACTTCAATTCAAAGCGATCATGGATGAGAATTTGATAACAGAAAATTTTGAAGAATTCTGTGACATCAATAGTATAACTCACAACTTCTCTTGTCCAAGGATGCCTCAATAAAATGAAGTTGTGGAGAGAAAGAATAAAACTTTGGTTGATATGGCCAGGACCATGTTGTGTGAAAGTGGACTACCTCGTGGATACTACTCAAAAAAGTGGACTACCTCATGGATACTAGACAGAAGCAATATCCACAACATGCTATGTTCTTAACAGATGTCTTATAAGACCCATTCTGAAAAAGACTCCCTATAAGCTGTGGAAAGGAAGAAAACCAAATGTTGTTTATTTTCGAGCTTTTAGCTGCAAGTGTTTCGTTCTAAACAATGGTAAAGACAATTTTAGAAAGTTCAATGTGAGATCAGATGAAGCTATTTTTTTGGGATACAATACTGTCAGTAAAGGATTCTGAGTATATAATAAAAGAACAAAGAAGATAGAAGAATCGACATATGTGGTATTTTATAAAGCATTACTCGACAATAATAGCTGATTCAGATGATGAAGAGCATCTTTTGATTCCTAAAAATACATTAGAGAATCAAACTACACCAATAATAGCCTCATAATTACAAAATCAAAAGAGCCCATTTGAAGCTAGAGCAGAGCAGGCTCCTTCATCTTAGCAACAGCTTATGTAACGAAAAACATTGAGAGAATGGAGAGGTCTTGATATACATTAATTGTTGGGTTTGCCATGGTTGCATGCATCACATGCATGTAAATGCAGTGAAAGTGTCAGAATCTTGACAACCCGAAAACTATAAGATCTAACATTCATGCAAAGATATGCATAAAAGAAAATGAAATGTAAACTTTTTACCTTGTGTATCTCCTCCTTTCTTATTTCTTCTCCTTGATTGGGTTGTTGTAAACACCAAACCCTTCCTTGATCTCCAAGAACACATAAAGATGGAAGAAGAAACAATGTATAAGGTTTATTTGAGTACCAAACTAGATGAATTCTAGTAGATGCTCAAGATGATGGAAGATAGGTTAAGAATCTTGTTGCATGCACTTTGATTCATGCAATAATTGTATAAATTGTAAGAACAAGACTCAAGACACCTCACTCTTACTCTATAACTATTCTAGAACCCTTTTACTATCACTTGAGTGTGTAAGAAATGAAGGCAACTCATGTATATAAGTGAAGAACTCACTTATATACGATTTTATGTCTTTTGTCGTGGCCCTTTGAGGTACGATCATGGCCTGCTTAACTAGGCCGTACACGCTTGTTTTTCATCCAAACTTTTATGTGTGTGACCGTAAGGTTCTCGATTATTTTAGGCACTTGAATTAACTCTTAATTCAAGCACATCATGAAGGGTTTCATGATGCCTATTTGCCGAAATATAAGTAGATTAACAAACAAACTCTTTGATAGTTAATTATCTAACTTATGAACCTTTCCATAGATAATTACTATGCAATTCCTCCTTTCACCATACTATACCCCACTTGGTTTAGAGTATGGCTATGTATTAACTCCTACTAGACTGACTACGTCACATCTAATCCAAGTGATGTTAGTTCTTATCCTGGGATCTCATTACTATATGTGTCATTGAAGACTCTCTTTATAACACATAATTGCTCTGGCCAGAGACTCCTGAATAATGCCCCAACAAGAGGTCGTGGGTATCATCTCCTTCTATCAAGACTGGTGAATCCTTTATTAGCTACCCAATTACTTTCAAATACAAATAGCTGTACCCAATCACCACCCTAAGAACAACCTCATCTTGAGGTAACAAGGAATGATGTCAAAGCACATGATTTATAT
>JANZXP010039178.1:0-12251 GCA_027576715.1 Erythroxylum flavicans | reverse complement strand
GATTTTGGGGTATATGATGAAGACAAAGAGGGATTCCAATGCCTTACCATATGGCATGATGTTAACAAGAATCTTTAAAGATTCTGTAATTCTTCTAGATAGAGGAAACAGGTGAAGATGAATATCAAAAGCATTATAAATGTGTCTACTATAAGTAGAATGGGGTTGAAAACTCAAGAAAAGGAGGAGACAATTTCTACGGAGAAAGCAAGGATTGAGGGGGAGCGCACAGTTAGACGTAGTGGAAATGTAACTCCCATTGAGAGGAAGAAACCTCAACCCTCAGGAAGAATGCTTTCAGAAGAAAAGAGAAATAAATCGTCTGAGGTAGTAGTTAAAGATAAGACGATTTTACAAAAAGAAGGAAGCCGGGTGCATCTATTTGAGAAACAAGTGTCGTTGAAAAGGAAAGGAGAGACACTTGATGTTGAGCAAGTTAAGAAATCAAGAAGGTCACTAAGATTACTAACTCTTTGACAAAAAGAGCAAAAGAAAGGAAAAGAATTAATTCTTGGTAAAGATTCTGAGAAGGTAGGAAAAACACCTAAGGCAACTAGGTCTTTGGTCTCAATCTTGTAACAACAGCAACCAAAGTCAACAACAGAGACCGAGATTAAGAGGAAATTGGAGTTTGAGAAGAAGAAACCCCAACCACAACAACCTTCTAGACTAGTAGGAGAAAACAAGAAGTTGAAAACTAGTCAGAAAGAGAGTACTTCAACTAGCGGGAATCAGAAGGAAAAATCAGTTGATTCTCTTAGTCCTATCAGAAAAGAGGACTTAAAGATGAAGGTAATAGAAGAAATTGTACCTGCGAGAAGTAGTAGCTCAATCATTATTAGAGAACCTGTGAAGAAGATAATCAAGGTACAAGTTGAACCTATCTTGGTCAACAATAGATCTATACATCTTCTAAATCATGAAGGGAGAAGATTATATGGGATTCTGAGAGACGAAAAATCAGAACCATATCCCTTAAAGATGACAAAAGATCGATATACCATCTACCCAGCTACAGGTAGAACACTGATCAAGATTGTACCTGACGTTCAACCTAGAGCTGTAAACATTGTACGCAATATAGAAAACGGGAAACAGAAGCTATACCCTGAAGGAAGAACAGGTGACCTTACTGATGAGTAGATACAAGAAGTAGTGAGAAGCATAGATGATGTATGCAATACAGAACAACCAAGAGGCATCTATGTTTCACACCATATTTCAAAGGCATTTATGATTTATTTGAAATGTGAACTGTTATATCTTAAATTTTGGTTTGATTGGATTCCAATTAGTAATTTGGAATTAATTGTTATTAATTGGGAGAGTAATAAATTAATATGTACATTTGGACTAGAAAAAATGCCAAGTGGTAAGATAAATTGATACATGAAAAATTAGGATGACTAAGTCTATTAATTGAGTGACATTTGGCATAAGTAGATGAGTGACAAATGGACTAGCAATTAATTGACAAATGAATCAATTATAGAATGAAAAGTGGACTAGAAACTAGGTGAAAATGGTAGCTATTGGATGAGATAGATAGCTTATATGGAAAATGACATATGTCTAGGTCTAATGGAGACACCTTATACCTTGTTAAGCTAAACTAATGCAGAAAATGTTTCTGTTGTCTTCTCCTTTTTTCACTACCGAAATTGATTCTATCTTCTCCCTATAATGTGGTTTTAACCTAGCTAAATTGCCACCTTAAATCCAAACTTTTATCCTTCACAAAACTGCCAAGAAACCAGCTCATAGTGGTCTTTATCTTGCTGTCAAAAACCAACTCATTTTTACCTTAAAATTGTGTTGATTTTGCTTACTTGGAGGGATAGGTTACCTTGATGTTTTGAGTTGAAATTGGAAGATTAATAAGTAAGTAGAAATTTAATCTTTATGGCATGTTTAATAGAATGAGATTGATGATTAAATTGGAATGAAATGTATATGATGTTAGTGATGAAGTGCGCTGGAATATGTTAGATAAAGTTGGATATGTTTCTACTTTATTCTTATTGTATGAAAACCTCGGGTTATAAGTTGATGCAAGGATGATTTGAGTTAGGATTTGAAGTATAATTGAAGGTGAATTTATGCTAAAGATAGGTGTCATTAAAGTGTTCTTGAATTTGGAAAAATTAAGGATTATATGTATGATGGGATTAAGTGAATGATAATGAATCAATTGAGTAGAGTTTTGTCGGATTTATATAAATATTATGGTAGTTAGATTAGCATGAAATGAGTTTGCATAAATGAATATGAATTTTGGAAAATTTGAAGTGTTAGTGATGTTTCTAAGTAGGTGAAATTCATAGAGAATTTGGGAAAAATGGATAGTGCACAATCATTGCACTCATCCCACGATCGTGGCCAGTTGCATTAGCTTATATCACGATCGTGGGAAGGTCCACCACAATTGTGGGCAAGGCTCTGAAGTGATAATTTCAGTTTTATGTAATTGTTGAACCAAGGATAAGTTACTCTACATTAGTGTATTTAAACTTGATTAAGGCACCAAATAAATCTAGATTGTTGCTTGATTAGTTAGTTAATGGTTTGATAAACTTAAGTTTTTAAAACATTATAACTTAAGGAAAAGATTGTTTGATAACAATGTATCTAAACTTGAAATGTAGGAGCGTTAAAGGAATGAATGTGTTCTTAGGAAAGTAAATGTAATCCAAAGAAAGTGAGTAAGGTGTATTAAGTAATAATGAATGAGAATTTGGATATTATGTGATCATATAATTCTAGAATAACATTAGTGAATGATTGATTGATGATATTAGAATGAGCAAGTATTCTTGAGGTATAAACCTAAGTGCAAGCAAGACATATATAAGTTATAATGTTTGAATGATCAAGGCTTGTGATTAAGGATACATACCTGGGAATGTCATTAAGCATGCATTGTACATAACACATATACATATGTGTATAATTGAACAATAATGAGAATGATCAACTTAGTAATGTGTATAAATGTGTGTATTGCATGAATTAGATGCTCAAGTCAAAAGCCAACATCTAGAAATTATCAGTTCATCGAGACAGTAGCTATCTAGAGCTTACTATGAGTCAACCTAAATGTTTCTATCTAAGATTGGTTGTATTTGCTTAAATTTCAATTATTGAACTGTTATTTATGTGAATGTGATAATTCCAAACATTGATGGTCTAGGGAGCTCGATAATTGGGAATTTATTATAAGTGTTTCATAATTGAATGTGAATCTGAAAGAAATATGTGTACTCAACAAATATATTGAATGCCAGACTGAGGTCTAACGAAAATGAAAAATGACTATGTCTGAAATGAATGAAAGTTATTGAAAGTGTAATATGTGAAAGCATGCATTTCATCACATTGTTATGCATGATCATATAAAGGAGTTGTGACCGGAGTGGCCAGTGAAAAAGAGCTTAAAGCTCATAAATGCGTATAAAGAGCCACAGGCTCAATAATTAATGAGCCCAGTATCCATAATGTGTACAAGACAAAAAGTGAAATGAGCTTGGTATCTATAAGGGATACGAGACAGTAAATAGGTGCTCAGTCATAATACAATAAAAATGGAAGTGGAGTCTCATGTGCATAGGCATTTGCAATTATATTTTCAAATGTACTATATGAATGGCTGTGAAAAATTATTGAATTATTTGAACTGTTCTGAATTAAAAATGTGAAATAGTTTACATAATTGAATTTGATGAAATATGATGATATGTGAAGTGATGTTCAATATGTGATGATATGACTTGTCTATGAATTTAGAATGTGAATTGTCTTTGTGATTTGATATAAGTGAGCACATCGATGATGGTTCACTCACTGAGTTTGCAAAACTCATCAAAATTGCAAATGTTAATTTTTAGGTACGAGGGAGACAAAGTGCCTAAGGCAAATAGTAGAAGTCTAATTCTATCGATTTTTGACTCAAAAATAGCTTAAAGGTCGGTCAACTGATACTGAGGAGTTTAGATAGAATGTTTTTTGTATAGTTCCTTATTTCAAGTAAAATCTTATAAAAGAGTAGTAAACTCTTATATGTTTTTTGATATTGTATATATGGATTTTGTAGTGAAATGCTACAATGTAAATTATGTTTTATAAATGAAATGGGAACGTTTGATCTTTTGAATATTTGTGTTATGTATGATTACATATAAGTGAATGTGATTGCTCTAACATGTCATTTTCATATGGTATGTTCTTGAATGTCCTCTAAATGTTCGAATGTATACTCTATGGTAGTGGGGTGTTACACCTATTTTCTTTAGCTATTGACATCTTTTCAAGGTTATTGTTGGCTTTCTCTTATGGTGATTCCATATTCAAGTTTCATCATAAATGTAAGGAGTTAAAAATTAATCATTTAGCATTTGTTGATGATCTTATGCTATTTTATAGAACTGATGTTTATTCTCTCACACTAATGATGAGAAAATTGAAGAAGTTTACTAGATTGTTAAAGATAAAGACCTACTTTAATAAAAGTCACATCTACATATCCATTGACATCTAAAATAAAGAGGAATTTAGTAGGATAACAGGGCTTGATGTGCAATCCCACCAATTAAAATATTTGAGAGTTCTTATCACTACTAATAAGTTAAAGTATGTTGATTAAAATGTAAAGCTAGAATAAATTCCTAGTAGAATAGAAGTCTTTCTATAGCTGTTAGATTACAATTAATTTCTTTAGTGCTGAGGAATATCCACACCTTCTAAGTGCCCATTACCTAAGAAGATAACTAAAGAGATAGAAAGGTGTATTAAATAGTTCTTATATTCTGGTAAGATAGGCAATTCTAAAGGAGCCAAGATGATGTAGGAGAAATTTTTCCTTAAATAAGAAGGAGGAGTAAGGTTGATTCGTCTCATAACCTTTTAGAAAGTGTTATTAACAATGACACTTTGGAGGCTTTTCAAGGATAATGAAACTCAATGGTTGAAGTGGATTAATGAATACTACTTAAAGGAAAAGAGTTTTAGCAGTTAAAGCTAAGCAAGGAAAATTCTTTGAGTTTTAGAAAAATTCTCAGGTTAATGGATCAAGTATATCCATGGATAAAGCTACAAATTGGCAATGAAAAGTCAAACTAGTTTTGGTTTGACAATTGGATTAAAATAAACTCTCTTTACAAGAGAAAAGAAATGTTGTATCTGATCACCATGATTCCTATTAAAGCAAATGTAAGCAACATCATACAAAATGGGGAGTGGAGTTTCAATTATAGAGGGACTGATAGATTATTGAGTTGCTTATCTAACTGTCGACCATAGGGTGAAGAAGACAGACCTATCTAGTCAAACAATAGTTCACTGGAATTCAGTATTGCCTCTTATTACAAGTTGTTTTGAGCTACATATTCGAAAGTTCCCTAGTATGAATTAGTAAGGAAGAATGCACAACCTCAAGGTCGCAATCATCAACTAGTTAGTGATTGAAAACAGACTAAAAACAAAGAGTGGATGGTATGGAATCTCAAGCAACTTTGATCCAAGGTGTCTTCTATGTTAATTTGATATTGAAATAATTCCCAATCTATTCTTTTTGTGTAATTTAATTTAAAATACCATGCAGATTCACTTCTTATAGAAAGAATGGATAAACATAATCCATTGGGCCAATAAAATGACTACCTCTATGAAGAAAGATGGGATTATTTTAAAAACTGCTTTATGTTGCACCATATACTTAATATAAAGGGAAAGAAACAATAGGTTGTACAGAGGAGTAGAGAAGGAATTTCAAATACTAGGGGCTCCATTGTCAACTGGATAAAGGAAATTATAATAGCTCATGTCCTCAGTCCACTATCAATCAAAGAATGAAAAATCTCTAGAATGGTTAATGCTGGCTACTTGTATTTGGGTTGGAACACATGTACAACTAAAGTCTTCATGACTTAGTGTCAAATGTTCGCACAAGATTACACGCGCTAAGTTTTACTATTTATAAGCTTGGTAATTACCGCAAGCGCATGAGTCGTTCGTATAGTACTTGAGGTGTTGATCCCATGAGGAAGGGAGCTAGTCCTAAAATCTAACGACAGTTAAGTTTGCAATACCTAATTAAACAACTACTGTAGAAATTAAAAATTAATCAAGAATCAAATATAAGAAATTAAAGCACCAAAAGAATGAACAAAATAGCCAGCTCACACAAATAATCTGAAACTTAACCTAGAAGTGACCAATTAAAAGAAAGGGAGAATTAATTCGAAACTAAAGAAAATCTACCCAATTGTGTAATGTCTAACTTAAAGGGCCTAGATGATCCTGGGGTGAATTACTCTCTCTCGAGTTATAATTCTTAACCCTAATTAATAATCCCTAATTCAAATTATGAAAATTTCGATCTCTCGATCCGCAATTAGTCCAAAACTTAAATTAGTTCTAAAGTTGTCTATTAACCTACCGGGAATCTATGCTCGATCTCTCGTTACGCGACTCTATCGGTTTGATTCAACTCTCTACCTATCGATTTACCTAACTCTCGTTCATCTAAATGGATGATTTTTACTAACTCACCCTCTCAGTTTATTACCAAGTTATGAAGAATCAAAATTGAATCACAAATAAATCGAATAAAACACAATCAAATAAATTTTATTAATCTCAAAAACAAAAACTATAAGGTGAGTTTAGACAAAAGATTAACACTCAAAGACAATATTCCTAATCAATATACAAATCCCATACATCAATGAAATCGAAATAAAAAATATAAAATACTGTCAAAATGGATCTTAGAGATAGCGAATGCAAAAAACCGCATGTTTCGGGAAGTATGTCGTGTCAAACATATCTTTGTGCCTCTTTTCCTTCGTCTCCTTCTTCATTCGCTTGATCTCTCTTTAGGGTTCTCTCGGATTTTTACAGAATCTCACTTTTTGTACAACTCTCTCAGCTCTCTAAAAACCACTGGTGGCTACTAGGTATTGTTCTATTTTATCTGTAGCAGTCCTAGGTTAAACTTGTGGTCGAAACGATCTGAAAAATCTCCCAAAAATCAAGTTTTCGTGTCAGCCTATCGTAAGACATGATCGTGGCCCTGCCTGCGTTGATCGTGGCCGGCACTTTAAACTTTCTGTCACTATTGTGGCCTGAAGTGCACGATTGTGACCTGACTTATTGCTCTCTATCACGATCGTGGCCTCTGGTGTACAATCGTGGCCTAGCTACTGCTGGCTCTTCCTCTTCTGTCACGATCGTGGCCACTATGTATGATTATGGCCTATGTCTTTTAGCCCAAAACTCTTCAAATCTTCATCGTTCTTCCTCGTTTACCCTGCAACACTAGTACACACATCAAGGTACCTAAAAAATATACAAATTAAGCTCCAAGATTCAAACTAACCCATAAAAATACTTAAACACAAAATCTAACCTAATTAAACCCTAAATGCATACTCAACACTCAATTTAACACAAAATACATAACAAATTAAACCCTAAAACATCATACAAAACACTACTATCAATATTCCCATACTTAAACGTTTGCTTGTCCTCATGTAAACAAAACAACAACACCTAACAGCATAAGCACACCCTGCAATAATGTGATAATGGATCTAATCTTTACGAACTAAATTTAATCTTGGACACACCCATTTGAATTATGTCAAATCATTAACATGGAAAATATGCATCTAGGGGATTTGATCTAAATATACAACTAACTAAAGACTAAATGTTAACCTATTTACCCATTTCAATTGTGCACACACATTAATAATTTTTTGATCCATTAGACTCGGTAACTCTTCTTAGGTATAGTTCCATAAAACTTCAAGCCTATCACAAATCCAGTAGGTATTTATTTAAACACAATTTTTTTTATTTTTTAACCCGGGACTTAGCTTTTACTCAGAGGCAAACTTTTGTGATGAATGTCGATCTGGTTACTCGACTAAGTCATTTATTAACAGCTTGGTTGAAACGTCATTATAGCCTTTTTATGCAAAGGCACACATTTGTGATGGGTGTCGATTCGGTTACTCAGCTACATCATGTTTTTAACTGGCTACTAGCTCTATTCATAACCAGAAGGCCAGTGGAATAGTGATTATTGAATTAAACACTTTTTTTTGTTGCCTACCTTGTTGCTTTAAACTATTTGTTTCCATGAAAAATACTAGTTAAGTTACTTAGATAAAAAGCCTCAAATTATGAATGAATGTGACAATCTATAGGTTGCTAAATGTACACTAAGTCATAATTAGGCTATATATTTATCCAAAGGCCCCCTAATTCACTAATTTCATAGGCTAATGATTGTGTACAACCTAATAAACTATGTCCAAAAATAAAAAAAATTCACTCAATCTAAGCCATTGACACATTTACACACTTCACACCATGCAACCTAATATTAACATACAGTATGCACACACTTCACACCATGCAACCTAATATTATCATACAGTATGCAAAATTCACATACAAAAGAAAAACACATAATGCCTCCCCACACTTGAACATCACATTGTCCTTAATGTGAGAAGGAAACACACACGACACATACATAAATGAAATGTGAAAACAGAAATTTAAAATAACAAAGAATAGAGAAATTGAACAATAAAAATAAAAATAAAAAACTAAACAACACAAAACAAAATAGAAGTGAAAAAATTTTGGGTTGACTTGAATCCTAAAGAGATGGAGGTGGTGATGGTGAGCCCCCCTAAGCTTCGAAATACTGATGGCGTCTTTGTGTACGCACCACTTCCATTAGTGTTCTATTGGTTTCGGAGATCACATCCAAAACCTTTGTCCAGTGTTGGTCCTCTTCTTCCTCTTCTTCCAATTCCTCGCTTGTTGATGCCTCCTGTGCTAGCTTAGGAGGAGTGGAGCTAGAGCTTGCCATACTTGCCCTAGTCCGCATATGTGTCTTTTCATTGATTTCCCTTAAACTCATGTTGGTGGAGTGAATGATCTCTACCCGAAATAGATGATGGTGGTCAAGGAACTTGGACAGATGCACTGTTAACCCCTTCCGGTCCATGCCAAAATGCTCTGTAATGGCAGAAACCAGGTACCCCATTCCGCATGGGCGGAGTCACAGTAAGAACATTCAACACATCTTTGGATGTGAATACTGGAATACTATGGTCCATGCACCACAGTATGAATAGTTCCTTGGTGGAACACTTGTTGGTCTCTGATTTGTTAAAAAGCAACTAACACATTAATTTATGCAGCAGCAAGTGTTCATGGGATCAGATAATATTGTTGTGGGCATTTTTGGCATAAAAGCTCTCAATGCCATTAAGCTCGTGCCAATATTAGGAGGCACAACAGTCGTCATGTTTAGACACAACAATTTGCCTAGAACGAAGGGAACGGAAATAAATACCTTCCTCCTCAATGTAGACAGCAAAAGGAGCTCCAAAGTCCGCTACTTAGTTTCTTCTTTCCCGTCTCGAGACTTGTTGTGCTCCATGAGGCTCCCGTTGAGTGGTTTTCTTGATACGAGGCATGATTGGTTTGAGTTTGGAAGTTCACGTTTGAAAAATTCTAGAGAGCTCTTAGAGCGTTTAAAAGTTGGAGTTCTATAGAGATAAACTAAAAACGAAAGTGAAAGTGAAAGTTAAGTAAGAATTGGATAAACAGGTGGTAAAAAGGGTAAAATGGTAAATATATCAATTTAAAATTCGCGTCCTCTCCTTTTTGTACATAGTCGCAGGCCATAATCATGGCTTACAGTGTACCACTAAAGAACTTCTCAATCGCAGGCCACGGTCGTGGCTAGGTCACGGTCGTGGCTAGGTCACGGTCGTGGCTAGCGCCTGTATCTTGACACCAAGTCCTTCTTCTTCCAATTCTTTTTCTCTCTTAGTTTATAGTTCTTTTTCACTTCTCTTAGTATGCTTGCATATTCTTCCCCATGATTCCGAAATCCTATTCCTCTTTTTGCTTTTTATTGAACCAAAACAAGAATGAACCCAACTACGAAATTCAACTCATCTAACAAAATTAAACAATAAAATAATTTTTCCATGGGTTACCTCCTATGTAGAGCTTCTTTTAACATCGGTAGCTCGACGGTCCTTTAAAACTCACGATGGTTGGAATGACTGATTCGATGGTAGCATTGTTATTAATCTCAAAGTCTAAATATTTGCTACCATATTGCAGCTACCACCTTCCTTGAAATTTTCCTTGCCTCGCCTTCTCCTTCGCGAGCACTTCTTTCGAAGAATAGTTGCAGGACCCTCAATGTCTTCCCATTCTCCTCTAGGTTTGGGTTTGTTGCGATCCACTGGAGTTAAAGGAGCTTCGTACTCTCTAATAGTCACTTTGAAGGTCAGTTCCTCCTCCCCTACTCGTAGAGTTAGTTCACCCCTATCCACATCAATCATTGAGTGCGCAGTGGCTAAGAACGGTTGACCAAGAATCATTGGACTATCGTCATCTTCATTGATATCCAAAATATAAAAATATATGGGAAAGATAAAATTACCAACCTTGATCAGCACATCTTGTATGATTCGCATCAGTTTAAGTGAAGTCCTATCGGCCATCTTAATCAAAAACTTTATGGGCACTAACTCTTGTAACCCCAATTTAAGACTAAGAATGTAGGGCATAGCAATTATGCTCACATCCAAGTCTACAAATGCCTTATCTATGATGATCTTGTTGATACTGCAAAGGATGAAAAAGTCCCCTGGATCATCCTTCTTCTCTATGTTGGGGGTATCTTCCAATATTCACTCCTTCCCCTTCCCTATGATGGACTCTTTTAATTTCAGATTAGCCTGTATTCATTCCGTCACTTCCTCGACTTTGTTTGGCTCGATTTATTGTAACATTCTTGCTTCCCTCTTGGCATATAGTTCCTTCTGAGCAAAAAATTGGTGCGGGAATATCCATCAAGTTACTTGACCTTCTCCTTTGTCTACCTCTTCCAGCTCCTCGTCCAGAGTCTGTCTTATAACCATAATACGCTCCTTCAGGTTTGATTCAGTATTGCTTAAAAGAGTTCCCGCATTCTGAGTCAACATTGCTTCTTCGAGCTACCCCACTTAGACTTCTAAATTTTGGATAGACGAAGCATAATTCTTTGTGACTTGCTTGAATTTACTCTCGAGCCTCCTATGTGCTTCCTCCATTCCTCCTATCTTATCCAAAATTTTGTCCAATTTTAAATCCATCGAGCTTGTTTTATCCTATTAGAAGCTCGATTGTCCTTAGAGTCTGTAATGCCCTCCATTGTTGTTATTAGGCCAGGAGAAGTTTGGGTGATTCTTCCACACAGGGTTATATGTGTTGGAGTAGGGAATATTACCCCCTCCACGTCCAAATTGGGCTCCCATGTAATGAACTTACTCCGGGTTATCTTCTCTCATCAAAAAGCAGTCCTCTGTATCATGATCAAATTGGCCACACAACTCACATTTTAATTGCGCAACTTTTACCATAACTGAGGATGACGCCTTCATATTACTGAGTTATCAAGCCAAGTTTTCGATCTTAGCTTGCATTTCTATCATATGATCGACAGCGACAACTCCCTTATGATCCCTAAAGTTAATAGGTTGCCTACTATGTTCACTAGCCTATAAGCAGCTATTGCTGGCCATCTCCTCTATTAATTCCTCTGCTTTATCGACTGTCTATCTTATTAAAGATCCTCCCGACGCCGCACCAATGGTACCTTTAGTCTTTGGGTTTACTCCGTTATAGAATGTCTACAACAGAAACTCCTTATGGTGTGGGCATCTCCTCTGCAGATCCTTGTAACGCTCCCACGCTTCATAAATGGACTCTCCCTCACCTTGTTGGAAATTTGTAATTTCCTTAATAATTTTGGTGGTCTTTATTAGTGGTAAATACTCATCCAAGAAGGAACGTACTAACTGTTCCCACGTTGTAATATTAGCGGGGCTTAGTAAATAATACTAAGCCTTCGCTTTAGCCCTAAACGTAAAGGGAAACATCTTAATTCTCACTACGTCTTTCGATATCTGGTAATACCCAAAAATATCACAGATCTCGAGAAAACTCACGATGTGGGCGTTCAGGTCTTCATTTGCAAGTCCATAAAACTGGACATTCTGTTGAAGCATGTTCAGGAGGGCTCGCTTGATTTCAAAAGAAATCGCTTGAACAGGTGGTCTAGCCACTCCTTGGTTCGCAGGATTGAACCCTGGCCTCATAAAATCCGTGAGGGTCGTTTGTTATTTACTGACAGGGTTGTCTTTTTGTTGCATGTTTGTTTAGTA
>JANZXP010039158.1:0-12252 GCA_027576715.1 Erythroxylum flavicans | reverse complement strand
CGCCAACCTCGCGGGGCACGGATCCGGGTATCACTGTCGATATCGGGTTCGGGTTCGGCGGAGGTGGGGTGTTACATAAAGGCTCAAGGATATTCTCATATTAAAGTAATAGACTTCGACGAAACCTTTGCACCAGTAGCACGATTTGAGTCTATCAGACTGTTGTTGGGTATAACATGTGTGAAGAGCTTCAAGCTTTATCAGATGGACATGAAGACTACCTTTTTGAATAGGTTTATATAGGAATAGGTATATGTTGAACAATCGAAAGGATTTATTGATTCAGTTCATGCAGATCATGTGTTTAAGTTGAAGAAAGCACTTTACGGTCTTAAACAAGCATCAAGGGCTTGGTATGAAAGACTCACAAAATATCTCATCAAGAAAGGCTAGAAACGAGGCAGTGTTGACAAAACTCTATTTATAAAGAAAATTAGATCTGAATTGATGATTGTTTAGATTTATGTTGATGATATTGTATTTGGCTCGACTCATCCTAAGATGGTAGATGACTTTGTTAAGTTAATGACGCATGAATTTGAAATGAGTATGGTCGGTGAGTTGAACTTCTTTTTGGGTTTGCAAAATAAACAAGTGAAAGATGGTATCTTTGTGTCTCAAACCAAATATACGAGGAACTTAATAAAGAAGTTTGGACTTGAGAATGCTAGATATGCGAGAAAACCTATGAGTGGTTCTTCAAAGTTAAGTAAAGATGACAATGAAAAAAGTGTTAATGTCAGACTTTATCAGAGCAATGTTAGGAGCCTATTGTATTTAACAGCAAGTAGACTAGATATATACTATAACATCAGAGTATGTGCTCGCTACCAAGCCAATCCAAAAGATACAAACTTGACAACTGTAAAGAGGATCATCATGTATATAAGCAGTACATCTGAATTTGGAATTTGATATATATATGACTCAACGTCCTGTCGAGCTGGGTATAGTAATGGGGATTGGGCTGAAAATCTAGATGATAGAAAAGGCACTTCAAGATGTTGTTTCTTCCTTGGTAACAATCTGATTTCCTGGTACAATAAAAAGCAGAATTCAATTTCATTGTCAACTGCAGAAGCAAAATATATTACTGCAGGAAGTTTTTGTTCGCAACTTCTTTGGATGAAACAGATGTTTGAAGATTATGTAATTGATCAGGATGTACTGACAATCCTATGTGATAACAAGAGTGCTATAGATATCTCGAAGAATCCGGTTCAGCATTCACAGACGAAGCACATTGATTTGAAGTATCACTTTATTCAAGAGCTTATGAGGAACAAAGTAGCCACCCTCATATATGTGACTATGGAAAAGCAACTGGTGGACATCTTTACGAAACCTCTTAACGCAATCAAATTTGAACTTCTTCGAGAGGCTTTGGGACTTTGTGTTTTACATTATTGATGTATTATTTCTTTTTTAAAAAAATAAAAAATTTTGAAAGTCAAAAAAGAAAGAAAGGGACAAACGAAACGTTGCGTTTTCATCCAGAGGGATTAAAAATCCCTAAGTCTTTTTCCTGTCGCCGCCTACGCCCCTCATCCCCTCCTCATCTCTGTCGACTTCCAAGCTCCCAAGCAACCACTTGATTGTAGTGAAGACTTCTCCACCGTGGATTTAGCATTTGTGTGGGATTTTTGGGACTCTATTAAAGACTCCTCTCTTTACAATTGTGTGGGTTCCAACTCTGCAACTTGTTGGACTTCTCTTTACAGTACTGCTCTTTTTCACTCAACATTAGCGTCATTTGTTGATTTTGCTTAGGTCTCTTCTATTCTTTAACAAAATGGGCTAAAATAAAGAAAAATCCCTCTCTTCGGGTGTAGAAAAACCAAATGTTGCTCCCACATGTCGTTCCAACTGTTTGCCGCTGAACCCGACACTTAGAAGGAAAGTTTTCGGGCCTAGGTCATCCTCAACTGCTCCCATTGAAATTCCCAACACCACCTCAGTTTAGGATTATCCACCAAAAGGTGATGACACTATGCCAGTGTTGCATTCAATGATCGCAGACTTGTTATCTAATTCAGACGAGATTCCTACTATCGCTGCTCCACCGACTGCTCCTCCTCTGGTCACTCAAAAACAGACTAAACAATAGGCTTGGAAAATAGTCCACCCACCTCGAAGAATTCCTTATGCTTGTTTAACAGTAGACACTGTGGTTTCATTCAAATTTTATTCATCCGAGGCTAAGCAAAAATGGGAGACATTCACTTACATCGGGTTAGTTTTGGATCATCCTATTAACTTAGATGAATTTCAGCATTACTGATTGGATATTTTACTACATGAGAGAACATTATTGTAAGCTGCATTACTTCCTGAACCTTATGATAATAAATTGGTAAAAGAATTCTATTGCAATATGCTTGGTGACTTATTATCTGATACTGTTGTGAGTTATAAATTGGTGTATGTCTGGGCTAAAACGATACATTTTGATGCTGACAGATTGAATATCTTCATAAGGTTTGATAATCTAATTAAGGATCAGATTTATGATGATAACTGGATCATTTCTAATGATCTCATAGCTACAGTGTTAATTGGAGGAAAGTTATTTTCTTAGCCATCTAGTTTGAGGTTATGCTCATCCATGTTGACCTAAAAGTATTTTGTGCTTTACAAGTTGGTTTTAACTAATTGGATGCCTAGTACACATATTGTCTCCGTTTGTCTAGCACAGGTTAAACTGCTCTATGCCATCAGTATCGGGGTGAGCTTCAATTTGGGGCGACTTATCATTGAAGCTATGTTGGCTATTGGAGGTAAGTCATATTCTCTACTTTACTTTCCTTGTCTAATTTCTCAATTTTTATATGTAAATGGTGTTCCTCGGATGGAGACAAGTACACTTGAACCGGCCACCTTAATAAACATATCGACTAGAATTTTCAAGCAACCACAGGTTGTAGATTTGCCATACACTACACCTAGTCCTTCAGATGCCTCGAGAACCTCATCTGTCAATCCTCACGCAGCTTTGTTCATTGAAATTTAAAGGATTGAAGGTATTTTTCAAGTGGGTCTTGATGCACTTCGACAGCTGAAGCAGTGGGTTCTCCAAATCATCCAATGCTCCTTGATTTTTTACTTTGTGACATCTTTTATCCCAAAGGGGGAGATGAAATGACTTGAATTTGTATAGGTTTGTACTTGGTTATTTTGAGGTACTTGTGAATGTTGGATATTTTGATCTATGCATGGGCCTTAGATTGAGGGGGAGTATTATGACTTCAATACTTATATATATTAGATTATGTGATTCAAGGGAAGTTTCTTATTAATGAAAAAAATGCCAAAAAGGGAGAAATTTTTAGAATATTTATTTTGTCTTATTATTTAATTTTTTTTGATTATTGTGTATTTAAGATAATGATTAAAAATATAAATCAAAAAGTCTTACTTGAATTAGATTCTTATATAAAAGTTGTTGCATAAATAGAAGTCTATTTTGAATGAAGATTGGTGTGGATCACGTTCAATTTGAGATATGGATAATAAAAAACTGCTGGTATGTAGGTTGCGTGAATTTTTCCAGGCCTTGGTCTTATTGTGTGGGTTACTGTGTGTTTCTCTTTTCGGCAACAAACACATGAGTGATTTGGTAAGTTTTTTCTTATGAGTGTTGACGGTGAATGGAAAAGAAAAAATTTTACTATGTGATCTGAATATTTTTACTGCTTTGAGGGAGGCTTATGTGTGATGTTGCCAGGTGTGAAGAAAATTGGAGATAGTCGAAGGTGTGTTGCTGTATGCTTGACCCAGCTCCTACACTTGAAACATCATTGACTTGCTGAAAGTTTGGCTTGGCATTTATTTCGTGTGTTGTGTGTGATGCTGTTTCTGCAACATATACATGTTAGTCACTTGGTAATGCTTCCGTTTTGGTGGCTATGGCAAGTATATGTGTGAAAGGTTAATTTGAGATCTGATTCCTTTTTGTTGTGGGCTGAATTGTGGAAGGCTTGTGAGTGTTTCTTATTCTGTGTCTTAGTGTGTTTTATCGATGGTGAATGGGCAGGTCACATGGTTTTAGTGTTCAAAAAATTGGGGGACAACTGAATATATATTTAGGTACGTGAACCATCTTATTTAAAAGTTATTATCATAGGCTGAAGGATAGTATACGTGAATTGCAGATCTAATGATGATACTTTTGTGACTATTCAACTGTGTATGATTTCTTGGCTGTGTAGGAAGTTATTTTTTTGTCTCATTCTCAACTGTCTTCTTGAGTGTTGAATTGTTTGTTTAATAACTTGAGTGATTTATTCAGTGTTCTTGCTTTAAAAGATTTTTGAGAAAAATCCTCTGTTGAGGTTAACACGAGTCGGTCGTGTTATTAGGTGTGAATCACTTTCACGGGTAGTGAGGACGAATGGTAGTGTTAAGGGTTAAGTGGTGTCAACTTGTTAAAGTCTTGTGTAAAACTATCAATGTCCTTTAATGAAAGTATTAATCTAGGTGAGAGACTGCAGATATAGGCAAAGTGTGCCAAACTGCGTTAATAAATATTGATGTTTATTTATTTTGTTGCATTTTAATTCTTCTGATTTTTTATTATGATAGAAACGACTGTTGTAATTCGAAGAGTTTGCGAAACTAATACACCCATATGGTTCTTTCACCTTCGATTCAAATTTTCAGTCATTTATGCCTTACAGTCTTTTCATATAAATTTTATTAGAGTCTCTAATCAATATATGCACTTCAAATAATAGCAAAATAATAAAATCATTATCACTAAATTTCTTAAAACATCTATAATGGTGCATGCTAAGTATAATGTATCCAAATTTACGATAAAGGAATTAAATCACTTATATTAATATCTCTGCACTTGTTTGAGACTATATAGAAATTTATCCAACCTGCAAAATAAGTTTTTTTCTTTTTTTCAAAAACTTTTTGGTTTGAGTATATGAATTTCTTCTTCAATATCTCCATAAAGAAAATTAGTATTCACGCTTAGTAGTTATTCTAAATTTAAGTCAAATACAACACAAATTACTAAGATTACTGTAACTATAGTAAGTCGAACTATAAGAGAAAATCTTTTATGAAAGTAAGTTATTTTCAAGTCTTTTTAGCATATTCTTTTACTATGAATCTTGTACAATATCAATCCACTTGATTATCCTCGTTTCCCTTAATCTTGAAAATCTATTTGTTACCAATTGACATCCTACATTGTAATAATAGTAAAAGTTTCTAATTTTATTTTTATGAAGCTCATCAAGTTCTTCCTGCATTGCTAAGAAACATCTAAATTATTCAGTGATTCTTGGAGAGCCAATGCCTATCTATCCTATGTTAAGTGCAAGTCGCCACAAGATGGAGCCTAATCAAGCAGGAATCAAACTATTCAGGGCCACATTATTGTTTTTTTTTTAAGTAGGGCCACATTATTGTTAATGACTAGAGGGGGACCCATAAACAGGCTCGAGTAGTAAATTTCTTCAGCTTTTTGTGATTGCAGAATATACTGTGCTATTTCACGTCTCGTAGGGTTAAAAAGCTTTAATATAGCAATGGAATCGAAAAGAAAGTTGCAACTTATAATGTTGATACCGCAAAGAAATCTGCTTCGAGCAAATTAAGCAACTTCATGATCGTAAGATCTTTTTTGCTAGAAGAAAACTAGTCAATTTTAGCTTAGAATTGACGAAATCGATGACAAAGATTAGAAATATAATTAACATGCGAGTCTTTATATTTAAGATAAGGACCTGATTAGGTGGTATGCAAGTATGACTCGATAATATAATAAAATTTTATATAAAAAATATTTGTATTATATTCAAATGGTCATTACCCAGTGGTTAAATAACACTTTCCTTAAAATAAAGGCAAGGAAGGAATGACGCTAAGGGAAAAGCCATTGAAAAAAAAACCATAGGGGTGTATTGTTTTCGCAAATTTTCAGATTTTGCCGTAGTCGTTTTTAGCAAAATCAAAAACTAGAAAAATTAAATGCACAAATATAAATCAATACCAATATTTGTTAACGTAGTTAGGCACACCTTGCTTACACTTGCGAGGCCCTCACCTAGCTTAATTATTTCACTATCGAATAGAAGACTTTACTGAGTCAACACCACTCAATCTTTGACACTATCCCTCGTCCTCTAACCCGTGAAAGAATTTCAACCTAATAGTACAACCGCCTCGTACTAAGCTCAATAGAGGATTTTCTCAGACAATGTTTAATGATAATGAAACAAACTAAACAATTCAAGTGATTAAACAAAATTCAACATAAATGAAAACACTTGAGAAAGAAAAGAAGAACAACTTCCCAATAGGTTCAGCTCCACTGAAGTAGATCTGAAAGCTGTTACCACACATTGTGGGTTGATTAAAACAAATTCCAGTACTAACTAACGAAGCAGTAATGACATCAATAATGAAACCAATAACCAACCTTCAGCAGAAGATAAATGCAATCCATAAAATAACTCAGCAGTGAAACACATTAACGACAAACCCAAAAAGGAAAACGTGGCAAGACCCACGGCCAAAGACTTAACCAGTAGATTCAAATTGCCCATCAGATTTGAATTGCCCAACAGATTCATGCAAGGACAGAAACAAAAAAAAACAACTGCAACCCCAACCTTTATGGCAATGATGTCTTTTTAGCAATGATATATTTTTCTGCAACAATTAAAAGAGAACAACAATGGAAGACCATCGTAGACACACATACACCTTCACCCAATCACTAAACCAAGCAATCACACAACATCCCGCAAGTCACCAAAATAATTAAATCAAGGATTCACCACTCACCCACAATTGCAATCAATACTCCACCAAGACAATCACAAAGTAGCGCACATGTGGAGTCCAGAAGCAAGGTCACGCACTATGAAGTTATTCACGTTTCTCCACCAATTTCTAACGCAGACTATAGATTTGATTGTATAGGGTATGAATATGAAATTTGGGCATTTTGGATGTGTGAAGTATCTAGATAGTTCTCTATCTTAACATTTGATAAAACCCAAAGATATAAGTGTCTGGTTACAGAATAACAACAAAGGAGCAAGTCAAAACGTAGAGTACAAAGGAGCTTAAATGGCTCATATGAGAGGCATATGAAGCTATTCCTTTAGCTGATCTTCTTATATCTTACGATGAAGGCATAAAGGAAGGAACCGCCACTGAAGCCTATATAAGACAGAAACAATCATCAGTCCACAGAGACACAGACATCATTTTTTATTAAATAATTTATTACAGGTTTACGCATAGAAGATTAGAAGTTAGAGAGTTGCTAAAGTACTTACAAGGAGTACTAGCGAGTTCATAAGGAACTTTTGCAAATGTTTATTAAAAACACTCCATCTCTTGTAACTTGTATCTTCATTGTTGATTTTAGTGGAACCACCTACGTGAGACCCTTGGATGTAGATAGTAATTAAACTATCGAACTAAGTAAATAGCTATGTGAATCTTTTACTTTCTTGCAAACCATAAAAACCTGCAAAACCAAATACTTATTTTCATCAATATCTTTCATAACAAAGTAACTCATCTGAAGGCTAATCCTAACAGAATTGGCATCAGAGCCTATCTTCAACATTCTAGGCAATTCTTAACTATTCAAACAATCAAAGGTTAATCAAGAAATCAGTAAGAGTATTTCTTTCCTGTCTTTTTTATACTACATAATAAAATAGTGGGTAAAGAAATGGATGTCTTCACTAGTAAAGAAGACTTTACAATCTGGAAACTTCAGATGCAAGCATTACTTGAGTCTTATGACTGTTATGGTGTTATTGAAGAATAGTATGATGTAGAAACAGACCCAGTTAAAAGACTCAAGATGCAAAGACTTGCACATTGCAAGTTAATGCTTCACTTATCACTAGTTGTGATAAGGAAAGTTCAGAATTGTAATACTGCACAGAAATTATGGCTAAAACTTGATGAGCTATATGCTAAAAGATGTCTCCTTAACAAGACGAAACTTTTACATAATCTTGACAATTATAAGATGAAAACTACTGTAACTCTTGATGACAATTTGGACTCTTTCTTTAAGCTAGTGCTAGATTTAGAAGTTACAGGTGAAAGGATTTATGAGGATAATTAAGCCGTAGTTATTCTAAAAGCTTTACCATCTGAGTTCAATGCTTTCAAGAAGGTGATTAAGCATGCTAGTGGAGATTCTCTCACTATAAAAAGGGTGCTTGATTCACTAATGGAAGAGATAGTGGACAATAATCCATTCAAGAAGGAACCAGAAGTGATGTTCATCGAAAATAAACAACACAAAAAATCACAGAAAAAGAATGGCAAGAAAGGGAATGGCAAGGATAAGCACACTAAAGAAGGTAAAGAAAAGAAGAAAAAGGCTAAAGGCAAGAAGTGCTCCTACTATGATAAAGAGGGACATTTTGCTAGAGATTGTATAAAGAAGAAAAGAGATAAAGCTGCACAAATTGGAGATGCTAGAAATATGGAGAAACCTGAAGACCGTAATGGTGATGAATTACTAGCTGTTACTGAAGAGAGTGAAGATCTCAGCAGAGAATAGATCTTCAAGTCTGGATGCACCATGTATGTCACTCCTCACAGAGACTTGTTCACCACATTTGAACCAGTCACTTCCAAAGTAAAGATGCCAGATTCTGGACAGCAAAAGGTGGAAGGTATTGGGAATGTCTCTATCAACATGTTTGATGGGAAGAGAAGAACTTTAACTAATGTCAGATTTGTGCCTAAAGTGAGAAGAAATCTCATCTCAGAAAGTATGTTTGACAAACAAGGCTTTCAGATAAGATCTAAGGACGGACTTAGAGATATCTTAAAGGATGGAAGAGCGATCATTAGAGGAGTTGAATGAGGGGGGCTCTACTATGTAATAGGCACTACTAAAGTGAACCTAGCTACTAGTAGTGGAGAGCCTGATTCAACTAAGTAATGGCACTCAAGGTTGGGACATGCTGGGAATAAAAGTCTATTGCATCTTTGTAAATAGGGATTGATTCCAGAAAAGACATAAAGAAGTTGGAATTCTGTTAATCATGTGTGCTAGGAAAGCACCACAGAACAAGCTTTTATAAAGGAGCAAAGAGGGCAAAAGAAATCCTGGAATATTCTCACAGTGATCTATGGGGGCCAGCTCAAGTACCCACTGTAAAAGGGAGCAAAATTTTCATATCTATCATAGATGATAAATTTAGGAAATGATAGGTCTACCTTATGAAAAGGAAAGATGAAACATTAGAAATCTTCATCAAATGGCATACATTAATGGAAAATCATATAGGAAAGAAGTTGAGATGCCTAAGAACAGATAATGAACTGAAATACTGCAATAAGGAATTTGAAGACTATTTTAGTAAGAAAGGAATATAGAGGCATAAAACAGTGAGAGCAATACCTCAGCAAAATGGTGTAGCTGAGAGGCTTAACAGAACACTCCTAGAGAAGACCAGATGTATGCTACTATCATCAGGGTGTTCACAGTCTCTATGGGGGAAGCAATCAAGACCGCAACCTACTTAATAAATAGATTACCTACTTCTGCCAATGAGTACAAAACTCCACAGTAAGTTTGGAATGGGAAGAAGCCTAACATGTAATACCTAAGAACATTAGGATGTACTGCCTATGCACATTAAAAGGAGGGTCAGTTGGAACCTAGAGCAGTAAAAGGAGTGTTCATTGGCTATCCAGAAGGAGTTAAAGGATACAAAATCCTATTGCTTTAATAGGGAGGCTTCAAAACCATCATTAGTAGAGATATGATCTTTAAAGAAAATGAATTTCCTTTGTTGGGCAGGAACAATGCAGACTCTAACCTACAAGAGGAAGTTCATAAGCAACTTGGATCCTCAAACTCTTCAGTCCCCTTCGATGTGCCACTAGAAATAGAAGCAGAAGAAGGCAATACACGATCTCATGATGAGGAACCTCTGGAAGGCCCTATTCATCATGAACAAAGGACTGAAGAAACAGAAGATGAAATTGAGGAAAAAGCCCTATAGACGGTTGCAGAAAGCTCACTTAAAGCCTTATAAGACTATCAGCTCACCAGAGATAGGCGACCAAGACAAAGGATACCTAACAAGAGGTATTATGATTCTAACCTAGTTGAATATGCTTGTCTAGTTGTAGAGTCTATTAATTGTAGGGCACTTGAAACCCAAGAAGAAATAACGGGCAGAAATGATGCTGAAAGTGGAAATATGCAAGCAAGAATGAATACTATTCTTTAATGAAGAATTTGACATGGATATTAGTGCCTAAGCCACCTAAAGCAAAACTAATAGAAAACAGACGGTTGTTCAAGTTGAAAGAAGGAGTCATAGAGGCAGAACCTAAGATATACAATGCTAGGCTTGTAACTAAGGGATATACGCAAAAGGAGGGAGTTGACTATAAGGAGATTTTCTCACCAGTAGTTAAGTTCAAGACTATCAAACTCATCCTAGTGTTAGCTACAATCTATGACTGGGAGATCCATCAAATGGATGTCAAAACAGCCTTCCTATATGGAAAGCTTGAGGAAACTATCTACATGAAACAAGCAAATTGGTCTGCAGATAAAGACAAGCCTGATCATGTCGGCTTACTTTAGAAATCCCTGTATAGGCTGAAACAAGCACCCAGACAGTGGAACAAAAAGTTCTATGAGGTAGCAACTGGTATGAAGTTCACTAGGAGTGCCTACGACTACTACCTCTACTATAAGGATTTAGGAGAAACAGAGGCAGTGTATATGGTAGTTTATGTAGATGACTTAGTCATAACCGGAAGAAACTTGAGCAGGATAATAGAAGTGAAGAATGCTCTATATGAGCATTTTGAGATGAAGGATATGGGAGAAGCATAGAAGCTCCTAGGAATGTAGATTATAAGGAATAGGAGGGAAAGGAAGTTGTGGTTGGGTCAGAAGAACTACATTAGAAAGGTTCTTGCTCAGTTCAACATAGAACAAGCAAAACCAAACCCTATTCCTATAGGCTCACATCTGCAGATGGTGGCCAGCAAGAGTCCCCAAATTGAGGAAGAGAAAAAAGCTATGGTGAATTACCCCTACGATGTTGGAGTTGGTAGTATTATGTACATGATATTATGTACAAGACCAGATCTGGCCTATGCAATCAGCATTCTAAGCAAGTTCATGGCTAACCTAGGACTTGAACATTGGCAAGGACTGAAGAATGTCCTGAGATATCTAGCTAGAACCCTAAACTACAGTTTGTGTTTCTCTAAAGCTAAATTAACTAAATACAATAATATATGCATAGATGGCTTTGTAGATGAAAATTATACAACAGACAAAGACACTAGAAAATCAGTATCAACATATTTCTTCACATTAGGAGGAAACACAATCAGTTGGAGTTCTCAGCAACAATCAATAGTATCACTATCAACTATAGAGGAAGAATACTACGCAATTACAGATGGAGTAAAAGAGCTAACATAGCTGATAGGTATTTTAAAAGAAATTCAAGTTAACCTAGCTACTTCAACATTATACACAGATAGTTAAAGTGCACTCTACCTTAGCAAAGTTCCTATCTTGCACGAAAGATCCAAGCATATCGATGTGTGGCTCCACTTCGTCAGAGACAAAATCTCACAGGGCCTCTTCAATTTGGAGAAGATCGTAGGTGATCTAAACCCATACTTCGGTACAAAGATTGTCAGAACAAGGAAGTTCACATTCTGTAGATATTATTTACAGATTAATGAAGTCCTTTGAAGACAACAACCTTCGAGGAACAGATCTTTTGATCTCACGCACGATAAGTCTGCTAGGTTTTGCTCTTGTAAAACTCTCACAAATCTGTGATCAGCGTCAAAAATTAGTGGAGAAGGAGGGAATGAATGTGAAGTTATTCACGTTTCTCCACCAATTTCTAACGTAGACTACAGATTTGATCGTATAGGGTATGCATCTAAAATTTGGGGATTTAGGGCTTTTGGATGTGTGAACTATCTAAATAGTTCTCTGTCTTAACATTTGATAAAACCCGAAGATATAAGTGTCTGTTTACAGAATAACAATAAAGAAACAAGTCAAAATCCAAAGTATAGAGGAGCTTAAGTGACTCACATGATAGACACGTGAAGCTATTCCTTCAGCTAATCTTCTTATATCTAACGATGAAGGCATAAAGGAAGGAACCACCACTGATGTAACATCCCGGTCCCACCTAACAGGTCGGATCAGGGAAACGGGTCTATGAGAAGACCAATGAGAGAAGTAAGGAC
>JANZXP010039157.1:0-32425 GCA_027576715.1 Erythroxylum flavicans | reverse complement strand
CAGGAGAGTTGTAGATCTTTTTGATATCTTTCCATTGACATAAAATGTGCAAATTTTTGATATCAGGAGTGAAAGCTATAAATTGTAGAAATTCGGATTTCAATGGAACAGTAACTCAATGGAACAGTAACATTGAGAATTCTGACTTCTGTGATTAATTATGAATTTTTGGGGTCTGAATGGGAGAAAGTGGTCTAAAGGAAAGTTGTAGAGGATTGTTAGAGCTTTCTAGTGATATATCATATGTAATTTTTCGATGTGTGAATTGTGAAATATGAATTTTGGAAATCTGGATATGTTTTGTGTGCATTTTCACCAAACCAGAAACTATGAGTGAAAAATTGACCCAGCTTGAGTTAAAATTGATTTTTGATGTCTACATACAAAATGTAGAGCCTGTCCTGAACTTTCTATTGCTATAAAGAACAGAATTTTTGGATAACAGAATAAGAAGTTATAAAAGTTGAAAGAGATGTCATTATTCTGACTAGTGATTGAATGGGACAGACTAATGTGAGTCGATTTTTGATCCAGAAATTGATAAAATTTAATTGTGAATTTTACATGAAAATGTAGATCTTTTTATTAGCTTTTCAGTGATATGTAATTTGTGAATTTTGAGTGAGTGTGTCAAAAGATATAAGAGTTGAAAGAGAAGTCATTATTTTGAAATGGGGTTTGTAGAACAGACCTGATCGATGTGAATTTTGATCCCCTTAGAGGTGAAGTTGATTTCTAAGCCCTTCCTGAAACTTGTGGGGTTTTCTGTGAAATTTCCAACGAGACTAAGTTTGTGAAATTTGGAGGTCGGAGAGAAAAGTTACGTAGTTTGGAAGAGGTCGGTGTTTATGAAAAAAAAAAGTGATAAGTGTAAAGCGTTTTAACAATAAGTGATAAGTGTAAAGCGTTTTAAGTGGGCACACAATAAGTGATAAGTGTAAAGCGGTTTAACAAAAAACATTTATACCGTCTTTTGCTAAGTGATGTGTTAAGTGATGTGACACGCCACCCTCACGGGGCACGGATCCGGGTATCACTGTCGATATCGGGTTCGGGTTCAGCGGGAGTGGGGTGTTACAATGTTAGATTTGGGTGCATCCATAAATGTCATGCCTTATGATGTTTATAAGTCTTTAAACGTTGGATTTCTCAAGGAAACTAATGTAGTGATTCAATTAACGGATCATTCAAATGCTTATCCAAAGGACACGTTAGAGGACATTTTAGTTTAAGTGGGAGATATGCTTTTTTCAGTTGATTTTTATATTTTGTAGATGGGGAGTGATGATGTATCTTCTTCACCCCTGATTTTATTTGGAAGGCCATTCTTAAAAGTCACTAGAACAAAAATTAATATTCATGATGGGTAATTAACTATGGAATTTGATGGTGAACTAATTAAATTCAGCATATACAATGCCATGCAAATTTCGGATGATGAATAACCTATTGTTTCTATGGATTTTATTGACACATAGGAGCAAGAAAATTCATTATTGAGTGGAAGAGATGAAATTAAAACAATATTGGAAATGGGAGATGCATCATAGTGGCAAGCCATCAAGGAATCGTTACTGTTCAATAATGATTTAGAGTGCTATTTTGTTAATTGGAGAAATCCAATCAGTTGGAGAAGAAGATGTCGTATATGGAGCTATCATGCAATGGCTCCAAACTGCTGCCGTCTTTGATCCATCCACCAATATTGGAGTGGAAGAGTTTGCCTGGCCATTTAAAATACATCTTTTTAGGTGAGAAAGACACATTACTTGTCATAATTTCTAATAAGCTTACTCTTTTGCAGGAAAATCAATTGATTCAAATGCTAAGGGAGCATAAGGAGGCTTTCTGTTGGATAGTGGTAGATTTAAAGGGTATTAGTCCCACCATTTGTATGCATCGAATATTGGTGGAAGATGAATCCAAGGAGGTGAAGCAACCCTAATGTCATTTATTTGGTGAAAAAGGAAATCTTGAAGCTTCTTAATGCTAGAATCATTTATCCCATTTCAAATAGCAACTAGGTAAGTTTGATCTAGGTAGTTCTGAAATAAATTGGGGTAACTGTGATAGAAAATAATGATAGTGATTTAATACCTACTTGTGTTCAAAATGAATGGAGAGTTTGCATAGATTATAGGAAGTTAAAATCAGTTACTATAAAAGATCATTTTTCGCTTTCATTTATTAATCAAATGCTTGAAAAACTTGCAGGTAAGTCTCACTATTACTGTTTAGATGGTTATTCAAGGTATCACCAGATTTTTCTTGCACCTAAAGACAAGGAGAAAACAACCTTTACATGTCCATTGGACATTTTTGCTTATAGGGCACAAAGGTGATCATTTATTTAGACTATACAGCTCTAGAATATTTGGTGACTATGAAAGAAGCAAAGCTGAGATTAATTTGATGAATCTCTAACTTCTCCAAGAATTCGATTTGGAAATACGCAATAAGAAAGAGGCTGAAAATTTAGTGGTCGATCATCTTAGTTGAATCATTCCAATCAATGCATCTGATATTATCCAAGACAATTTTCCAGATGAAAGTCTCTTCACAATTTAACAGGTAATTCCATGATATGCTGACATAGTTAATTTCTTGGTAACTAAGTCCTTACCTAGTGATTTATCTAGTGTTGAAAAAGATAAAATTAAGTGAGAGGCTAAATATTACATTTGGGATGAACCTTATCTTTGGAAATTTTTCGCTAATCAAATTGTTAGAAGATGTGTTACAAATGAGGAAATTCCTTCCATATTAGATTTCTATCATTCATCTATATATGGGGGACACTTTGGTCCCAAAAGAACAGCTCAAAAAATTCTTGAATGTGGATTATTTTAGCCTAAGCTATTTTATGGTTCTTACATGTTTTGCAAGTCTTGTGACTGTTGTCAAAGAACAGGTAACTTGGGATCGAGAGATTAAATGCCACTTACTAACATCCTGGTATGTTGTTGTGGATTACACTTCGAAATGGGTTGAGGCTAAGGCTACTTTGTCTGATGTTGCTAAAACTGTTATAGATTTTATTAAATCTAACATTTTTGTTAGGTTTGGAATGCCTTGAGCTATTATTTGTGATCAAAGGACCCATTTTTGCAACAAGATTTTTGAGGCTTTGATGAAGAGATATGGTGTCACACACCGAGTTTCTACAGCCTATCATCCGCAGACAAGTGGACAAGCTGAAGTGTCCAATAGAGAGATTAAGTTCACACTGGAAAAAGTGGAGAATCTGAATAAAAAGGATTTGAGAATATGATTAGATGATGCCTTGTGGGCATACCGGACTACTTACAAAACTCCAATAGGCATGTCACTATACAAGTTAGTTTTCGGTAAGCCTTGTCATTTACCTGTGGAAATAGAACATAGAGCCTATTAGGCTATGAAGCAATTGAATATAGACCGGGTATAGGTTAGTAATAATATGAAGTTGAAATTGCAAGAGTTAGAAGAGATCCGTAATGAAGCATATGAAAATGCCAAAATTTATAAGGAAAAAACTAAAGCTTTTCATGATAAAATGATTTTTCGAAAACAAATTTCAATAGTATAAAAAGTTCTTCTTTTTCTCATGGTGCGGTAGAAATTCAAAGTTTAGATACATCTAAGGTATTTAAAGTTAATGGGCACCGTTTGAAGCCATATTATGAAAATTATCCAATCGAGCATATGGAAGAGATAGAGTTGGTAAACCCAACTTATCTCTAATTAGGTAAGTCGATAAACCCAGCTCACGAATTAAAAGAAGTGCATTTGGGGGCAACCCAAAAATTTTAGGTTCTGTTTCAGTTTTATTTTTATTAGTTCTCATTTTGATTTTATTTTGGTTAATTTGTTTTGTTTCAGTTACAGATTCATTTCATTTCATTTAGCATTTCCAATTATTCTTTCAATTTTTGCAATTTTATTTTTAAAAAACCAAAAAGTTTCTCCTTTCCGAGTCTATTACCAAATTTTACCACCCCCTAATTTTACTTCCCTCCTTCACATGTTTTTTCTACTTTCAATCACCTTGCAATTTCGTTAACACCCACACAAAGCCCACCCTTTCCAAATCTTCTCACCGTAACCCATTTATTTTCCAGCCTACATTTTTTTTGGTTTTCTATCTCATTTTTCGTGTTTCATGATTGCAAAAGCACACAGATTTGAATTATGCCACGAAAGAAGAGTGATTCATGTGGATTAGCTTCACCAATCATTTCATTTGTAAACACCCAACCTCTAGATGAGGCCACAGCTACAACCCTAACTCCATCAATTCCTCTAATGTCCGAAAGAACACTAAGCCTTTCAATGAGAAATCATACTCAGACAGGTAAACAAGTTGAGAATAGAAGCCAATGAAATTCAAAAAGTGGAGCTTCCACTTCTTTTCGACTGCTAGAAGACAACCAACAGTTTCAACAACTAAGCCAACACAAAATCTACCCTTGTAAGTATGTTCTTACCGACACTCTTAAAGCTTTACAAATTCATGATTCTTTTGAATTACCAGATGGATAAAATTGTTAGAATGTGTTTGTTAAAATTGACTGCCCTACATTTGTTGAATTAATAAGAGAATTTTACAGCACATTTCAATTTAATTCTCATGAAGAATTTGACTTGTTTACTGAAGGAATTGTGGAATTTAGGCTTATGGATAAGGAATTTGCATTATCTGTTGCTGAATTTAACGTGGCCATAGGTTTTATATCAACTGATGATGTTAAAATTGAACCATTTGTAAGTTCTTGCTGTGATTATCATAGTGATTTTCATGCTTCTGAATTGTGGAGTCAATGGTCTATTGACCTTCATCAGTATAACACCAGTACATCTAAGAGTTCATTTTTCAAAAATCATGTTTTCAAAATCATACATTGTCTCTTAGCGTACAAATTTTAAGGGCATCGGGATTCTGTAGGTACATTGTCTAAGGCTGAATTTTATTTCTTATGGTGTATGAATGGACAAATTCTTGTTAATTTGGGTTCTTAGTTTTTGAAATTTTAATCAGTATTAAAAAAATCCAAACCATTAATATTAGGGTCTTACATCACTCAATTGGCTATTCATTTGGATGTATCAGACCTTGATAATACTGATATGATTGTGGCTTGTGCCATAGAGCCTTTGGACATGGAATGTTTGTGTAGGATGGGAATAGCAGACATAAGTCATCGAAGGATATCCTTCACTAATCCGAGAACAGCTACCCCTTTCAACCCACGTCCAATTACAACGAGTCAGGTTGTCACCGAGACACTAAGTAATAGCCAACCCTAACCCAATTTGGACGCCCGTTTAGCTTGTCTTGAATGTCGAATGCACCAAATGGAGCACAATTTAATGGCATATTGGGCACATTAAGGATTCTAACCTCCTCAACCACCAACTCCATGATTTTGGCACTCAATGAATTGAGAAGCTTTCTTTTTCTCTTCTTTTTTATTTTTGCTTCTTTTATCTTATGTCATGACATTGGGGACAATGTATGAAGTAGGTGTGGGAGTAGGGTATGATCCATATAACCGATAGTTAGGGATCTTTGCTGGAAATTTTGGAATTCTTATTGACTTATTTGCAATTAATTAGCCAACTTCAATAATTTCTAGACTTCCATTTTAATGAATTAATCAGTGAACATAACTTGAGTTAAATTTTGTTTTAGGTCAATAAATGTCATTTAGTTAAGAAATGCAAGTGCATACACTTAGTCAAGTTCTAGCAATCATATGATTAAACATGGTGTATAATTGTGGTGAACTATATTAACTTGTCAATTTTTGGGCCTAAAAGATTGAAACATTCAGATCAATTTGTATTTCTTTGATGCATGATTATCTTCTAAGGTGAAATTTTCTCTAGAACTTGCTTGGAATCAACTTCAAACCACATCTATACATGCATGCACAAAAATGATAAAGGCCATTTTTGTTTTAACCTTTAGCTTAAAAAGCCAACCTAATTCAATATCCTTTGTTAAACTTTTTGAGTTGAACCATTTTTCTTGATAAACCCACAACAAGCAACTTAAACCTCTCATATCTTCACCCATAATAAATGTAAGTAGGCATTCTAATCATAATTTATGTCACACTTATTTGGAGAGATATGGAAAGCAAAGAAAAGAAAAGAAAAGATGAAAGGAAATTGAAGAGGTTTAAAGTTGAATTTTAAATAAAAATAAAAAAGAAAAAAGAAAAATATACAGCAATGAAAAAGAAGGAGTAATCTACCTCTACGGAATGATGTTATAACTCCTTTACGATTGAAATTGTGTCTCCACAAGTGGTTAGGTGCTTTACTAATGTTTATGATTTTTTCCCTTTTCCATTTATCAATCCTTACCTTTACCTATAGCTTAATTCAACCTTGAAAAAAAGTCTTTTTGATTTGTGCATGTTTGTATTTCAAGTGGTGAAAAGTTGGTGAAAAAGCAATCATATGGTATAATATTTGCATTATAAGAATTTGAGTGAAATACTGAACCAACAAACAGTTGAGTGATTTGAGTAAAATCCAATATGTGAGAGTTTGCTTTAATTATCTGCTAGTTTTTGAAATATGATTACCTTAAATTAAGTTTTGTTTATATTGCTTGAATGATTAACTCCAAGACATTCATTGATTACAAATTTGTTTGACTCTTGAAGTGTGCACTATTTACTGTATAACTCTACGAATAATGTATCAAATTGTATGAACTTTAGTTAGTTAGAAACTTAAGACATAGTGGAACATTTGTTTAGAAGAACTTATTGCCTAAAAACTAAGTTTTTGTATCAAAATAGCCATACAAAACTAACCCAAAACTTGTCTTGAGAAAATCTGGAAAAAGGGCAACAAAAGGATGTGGACAGATGCAATAGCTTTTGTCACGAGATCGTGGGCAGTGCTTTTACATGGTAATATTTTGATTTGTGCAATAGTTGAACCAATTAAGGATAAGGTACTTAACTATAATGCTTTTGGACTTAATTGGGGCTTAAAATGAACATAATTTGATATTGAAAAAGTTGGTTAAATGTGTGATAAGTTTTGATTGATCTTTGATGTTATACTTTAAGGAAAAGAATGTTTGATAACAATGCAAAAAGTTTGGAATGAAGGAGTATTAAAGGAATGAACTAGTCATATGAAAGCAAACTTATTCCAAAGGTTATAAATTTTGTATTATGAATGAATGAATGAGAATTGAAATATTTGTAATGTTAGAAAAGAGCTAGTAAATGTATGGTCATTGAATTGAGCATGATCAAGTCTACTTAAGGTATTAACCTAAATGCAAACAAGACATATCCAGGTGATAATATGTGAATGATTATGAATTATGATTAAGGAACATACCCGGGATAGTTATTAAGCATGCATTAAACATGACACATATTTGTATATGCATAATTGAATATGTATTTGTTTGACCAAGTTAGTAATGTGAAAAATGTATATGTATTTAGATGCTCAAGACGTACGCCATCATTCCGACATTGCTGGACCATCCAGACAATAGCATATATGGGAGCGTACTGTGAGTAATACACCTAGATGATATTCTTAGGATTGATTTATTTTGTTTAACTTCCAATTATTGAACTGTTTATGATATGAATGTGAATTTTGGACATTAATAGTTCGAGGAGATTGATATTTAGGAATGTATTGGAAGTGTTCTGGTTCCATATGAGGATATGATTCTGAATGATTTTTGAATACTTAATAAAAATTGGATGCCGGATTGAGGTCCGATGAATATGAGATTCTATCTGTGTATAATAAGTAAATGCTATTCATGGCATATTATGTGATTTTATGCATTACATGAAATGCATGTTCAGATAAAGGCGTTGTGATTAGAGTAGCCAGTCTGAAAGAGCTTTAAGCTCAGAATTTTACACGTAGAGCTTTGCTCCGTGATTTCTATATCTGACTGAGCCCAATAGGCCAGTATCTATATCTGTATCTGAAAGGCTCTCAACTACAACAGACAATAACGAATCTAGAGCCTCATATGCATTTGCATTTGTATATTTATGAATTACATAATTATGAAACCTTTTCTAAAATTGTATGATAAAGTGATATGCCATGATAATGTGATTGATTGGGTCATACATGTTCTGAAAGAATGTATGTGAAATGTGTGACATTTATTATATCTTTTTGAGATGGAAAATGTTGTGAAATTGGATGGATATGTGATATTTGTGTATTTGACTTAAGTGAGATCATCAATGATGGTTCACTCATAGAGTTCGCAAAACTCATCAAAAATTGCAACGTGGCTTTTTCAGGTTCAGAAGAGATATCCAGTTAAACCAATTGGAGTAAGGCCATTGCATATGAACATGAGCTAATGGTCGAGATTAGTTTGTACCTGTATATGTCTTCAGTCAATTTTATGTTAAACATTGTATTCCACATATGATGTACATTGTATAAGTGAATTCTGAAAGGTAATGACTTTTTCGATTGAATAAGTTTGTAATGAAATGGGTCTAAATGAAATATGAATTGCTTAAGATGTGTTTGATGTGTGGAAATTTTGCAATTAGTAGTTTCGATCATCTTAACTTAAAGTGCTTCATTAATGGAGAATATACTTATAGAAAGTGAAATAAATGATAGTGATATCTGTGTAAAAGTCCTTAAGATTAAGTTGATCAGTTATTGTGAATGCATATCCGATAATATGATTACTTTGGCGAATGATGATATTGAGTACATTTGTATTGTTTGCTTTATGGTATAGGGAGTAATTTATGATATATTGAATGCTCTTAAGTCATGGTACCTATAGTTAAAATTCCGAGATGACTCAGAGTAGCACATTGGAAGCATGAAATTATATGAATGCATTGAAATGATAACTACTATAAAGAAGTAACTTTTGTATGGTCATAAAACATTTGAATGTTATTCAGAATAAACTAAGATCAAAGTATCGTTAGGTTAAGATATCAATCGGTGATTTCTTAAAAATAAATCTCTGGATAAGATGTAATGATCTTAATGGTACGTAATAAAGCATAAAAGTAGATGAACATGCCTACTGTTTCTTTGAGTTTTAATATATAGAACATCCTGATCATGTGAGATATGATAATAATTGGTCTTGTTGTGGTAATATGGTTGAAATGAAAACATGAAAATAGTTGATTGATAAGGATTATGTGAATAGTAAAGATGATTGCAGAAAGAAATCTTCTTTTGATGAAGACTTTCACTGAATTGTATAAAGTAAACCAAAAGTTCCACTGCTAGGAATGAATGAATATGGTATAAATCAGAAGTGAATATTGGAGTCAGAACATATGACAGAGAGTACATATGTTTGTTAATTGTAAAGTGTACAGCTACGTTATTAGACTCTTAAATTTGAGATATTGCTATTGCTATTATGAGAAGAACTTAGATCCACACTATAATTTATACTAATATGTTTAGAAGATACAAGTTAGATTTGATGAATGTGTTACCAATTTAGGAAGTTAAGATTGTAAATAATTTGAAATGTGTGGAGAAACCAATAGAAATATGGTCAAACATTAAGCTAAGTAGATAAGAAATTTGAGGAAATCAACTGATTGTAGAAGATCATTTGAGAAAAGAAGTCAATTGGGAGATTGAGAAAAATATGAGACAATATTATTCTACCTATGGAATTAGTTAGTTAGGCATTTCGAGAAATGTCTTAAAGAGGGGGAGAATTATAGCTTCCTGTCTCTCAAATGATTTAGAGATTTAAAGGATTGGACTAATGAGTCATATGAGTGTGAGCATATAACATGAAATTGGTACATTTATGACATAAGTGTATTCAAAGGCATAATATGAGTATACACATATAAATTATAATTGAGACAAATTGCACTCAATTGACATATTCCAGGGTATGAAATTGAATGAGATATGAGATATGAATATGTTTTTCCAATGTCTTATGCTTTTGTTTACTAAAGACAAGAATTGATGGACTATAATTAGCAACTTGGAATTGATTGTCATAATTGGGAGATTGATAAATTAACATGTACATTTAGTCTTGGAAAAATGCCAAGTGGCAAGACTAATTGAGACGTGAAAAATTAGGATGACTAATTCTAAAATTGAGTGACATTTGGCATAGTTAAATGTGTGACAAATGGACTAGTAAATGTGTGACAAATGGACCAATTATTATGTGACAAGTGAAGCAATTAGTAAGTAACATATGGACTAATCATTTAATGACAAATGGAAATTTACGGAGTGGATTAGTGGCAGCATTTTGATTAAGCAAATGTAATATATGCCTTAGGACAAATGTTGAGCTTAGAAGTTAAGACCTAGTAGCTTGACTAAGTAAAGTTTTTGCAGCTACCTTCACTCTTCTTTCCCCACCGAAATTGCTCTTCCCTTTTCTCTATAACTTGCCTAAAACTTAGTCCAAATTTTTACATAAAATATACATGTTAACCCTTCACAAATTAGCTAAGGAATCAGCTGAAAGTGGTCTTCATATTGCTGTCCAAAAACAATTTGTTTTCACTTAGATTCGTGATTGATCTTGCATAATTGGAGACTTGGTTTAATTTGATGTTTGTGTTTAATTGGAAGTCCAATATGTAAGTAACAATATGAGCTTTAAGGCATATTAAATGGTATGAGAATGATGCTTGAATTGGAATGAATTGCTTGTAAGGTTGATGATGAAGTGTGCTGGAATATGTTAGATAGAGTGTTTCCATTGAATAGGCATCTGTATTTTGGCCATATCTTGATCTGTAGATATACAAATGGGATGATTTTTAATTCATACTAAACTAGAGACATATGGATACAATTGTTATGAAGGAATCAAATTTGAATTCTGTCTCTAAGGGTTGTGAAATTTGGCTTGAATTTGAGTACTAGGTGCTATCACTGTTCGAGAATAGTTCGTAGTATTTTAGGTATAACTCTAAGAATATTATACCAAATTGTATGAAATTTAGTTCATTAGAAACTTAAGAAATGAAGGAACTTTTTTAAGAAGAACTTATTGCTTAGAAACCTAAGTTTCTAAACTGACCTGAAACTTGTGTTGAGAAAATCTGGAAAAAGCACAGGAAAAGGATGTGGACAAATGCAACAGCTTTTGATACGATTGTGGGGAGGTACCCCAAAATCGTGGGAAGTGCTTTTACATGGTAATGTTTTGATTGGTGCAATAGTTGAACCAATTAAGGATAAGGTACTTAATTATGATGCTTTTGGACTTAATTTGGGTTTAAAATGAACATAATTTGATGTTGGAAAAGTTGGTTAAATGTGCGATAAGTTTTGATTGATCTTTGATGTTATACTTTAAGGGAAAAAATGTTTGATAAAAATGCATCTAAGCTTGGAATGAAGGAGTATTAAAGGAATGAAGTCTTCATATGAAAGCAAATGTATTATAAAGGTTATGAATATTGTATTATGAATGAATGAATGAGAATTGGGAATTACATGAAATATTTATAGTGCTAGAAAAGAGCTATTAAGTGTATGTTTAATGAATTGAGCATGATCAAGTCTACTTAAGGTATTAACCTAAATGTAAACAAGACATATCCAAGTAAGAATATGTGAATGATTATGAATTATGATTAAGGAAACATACTTGGGATAGTCATTGAGCATGCATTGATCACGACAGATATATGTATGTGCATAATTAAGTATGTATTTGTTTGATCAAGTTAGTAATGTTTACAATGTATGTGTATTTAGACGCTCAAGACATATTCCGTCATTCTGACATTGCCGGAACATCCAGGCAATAGCATATACGGGAGCGTATTGTGAGCCAACTTAGATGATATTCTTAGGATTGATTTATTTTGTTTAACTTCCAATTATTGAATTGTTTATGATCTGAATGTGAATTCTAGACATTAATAGTCCGAGGAGATCGATATTTGGGAATGAATTAAAAGTGTTCTGATTGCATATGAGCCTATGATTCTGAATGATTTCTGAATACTCAACGAAAATTGACTGCTAGACTGAGGTTCGATGAATTTGAGATTCTCTCTATGCATCATAAATAAATGATATTCATGACATATTCTGTGATTTGATGCATTACATGAAATGCTTGTTCAGATAAAGGCACTGTGATCAGAGTATCCAGTCTGAAAGAACTTTAAGCTTAGAATTTTGCACGTAGAGCTTGGCTCTATGATTTTTATATCTGATTGAGCCCAATGGGCCAGTATCTGTATTTGTATCTGTATTTAAAAGGCACTCGGCCACAACAAATAACAACAAATTTGGAGCCTCTTATGCATCTACATTTGTATATTTATAAATTATATGATTATGAAACCTTTTCTAAAATTGTGATGATAAAGTGATATGCCATGATAATGTGATTGATTGGGTCATACATGTTCTGAAAGAATGTATGTGAAATGTGTGACGTTCATTATGTCTTTTTGGGATGGAAAATGTTGTGAAATTGGTTGGATATGTGATATTTGTGTATTTGACTTGAGTGAGATCATGAATGATGATTCACTCACTGAGTTTGCAAAACTCATAAAAAATTGCAACGTGACTTTTTAGGTTCAAAAGAAATATCCAGTTAAACCAATTGGAGTAAAGCCATTGCATTTGAACATGAGTTAGTGATTAAGATCAGTTTGCACCTACATATGTCTTCAGCCAATTTTGTGTTAAACATTATATTCCGCATCTGATGTACATTGTATAAGTGAATTATGAAATGTACTGACTTTTTCGACTAAATAAGTTTGTAATGAAATGGGCCTAAATGAAATATGAGTTACTTAAGATGTGTTTGATGTGTGGAAATTTTACAATAAGTATTTTCAATCGCCTTAACATGCCATCCTCGTAGCGTATATTCTCGAATACCATCGTTACGTTTGGGCATAAGCTATATGAGAGTGGTGTGTTATAAGTGGTCCTTTCCCCTTTCCATGTTTCTTATGTACTTTCTTACTAGCTCCTTGATATTTCACAAAATTGATGGAATGATTTCCTTGATTCTTAAGTCTTGTTTCCTCCTTAGCCAACATACTATGCAATTAATGTACATTCCATTTGTCTTCCATGGTATTATAGCTCATTTGGAACGGACCATACTCAAATGACAAAGAGTTTAAAATGAACTGTACAAGGAAATTTTCATCCACTTCCATTCCCAGAGACTTAAGGCTTGTTGTAATATTTGTCATTTTAATTACATGTTCATGCATAGTATGAGAACCATCAAATTTCATGGTGGTTAAAGTACCCATTAATGTCTCAGCAAAAGACTTATCAGCTGTTTGGGAGCGCTCTTCCACAAAATTCTTAAATTCTTTAGCACTTTTAGTTTTGGGAAGAGTTGACTTGATGTTGTTTGCTATGTTTATTTGCCAAACATCAAGCTCAGTCTGTTTGATTTTTCCCAAGCTTTATAATGAGCCTTTTCTTCATTACTGCTAGTATCAGTAATAGTAGTAGGCTTCTCAACTTGAAGTGCTAAATTAAGATCCAATACACCAAGCTAAAATTGGACTTGTTCACTCCATTCAGAAAAATTTAGCCCATTAGATATTGGTACAAATGAAGCTTGTGAATGAAAGACATAAGGACAGTAACTGCAATAAATACACGCCTAACATTAATTCTTTGAGTCATTAACTAACATATTATATAGATTCAGATGAAAGATTATGTTAACAATTAATATACATTAATGTTCTCCTTTAGGTGATACATCAATGCACAAAATAATTATAATGATGCCAATAATATTTAACATTATTAGGTAATGATGCATACACTATTTAGAAATATTTATTATCTTTGAATAAATAAGTAAAACTAATAGTACATTTACATTACCAATCATATTCATTAATTATAAGAACAACCAATTACCCTTTGGGTAATTCATAATTTTCTTATAATAATGAATTTTAATCAACTTATAGATAAACATCATTTATATCATCAATTTTATGAGTGAGTGATTGAAAAAATTTTAGTCAATTTAGAACTAATTATCCTAAAGATTTGATCACTTTGGTGACTCACAATTCTAAAATAATATTGTTCCAAATTTGGTAAATGTGTAAAATATTAAATATTCAACTATCACGTCATAAACGTACTGCCAACCATTACCCTCAATTTTTTTATACTATTCACGTTAACATGCATTTATTGTAATGTTGATAATTATAATTAATTCTATAATTTAAGTACACTAACATAACTGTTCATGCATGCATAATTACACTATTTGTGTTCATTCTTCTTTTACGGTTTAATACTATTAACACTGTTCATGAATGCATAATTACACTGTTCAGGTTCATTCATCTTTTATTGTTTAATACTATTAACACTATGCATGAAATGTTCATGTTCATGCATCTTTTATTGTTTAATACTATTAACACTATGCATGCATTGTTCACGTTCATGCATCTTTTATTGTTTAATACTATTAACACTGAATGTATCTTTTATTGAAAACAACCAGTGACACCAGTTGCACATACAGCTACTGCGACAGTCAATAGCATATGGATCATCACCGGGGCATGATGTCATAGCCCCAGTGAATTCACCGTTGTCCTTAACGCTGCAACATTCTAGCGACAAGCAAAGACAGTAAACACATGTTTGTCGTTAGTGACGTCTGTTACATATCATCCTCGATGGTGTGACACCACCGAGAAAGCGCAGACATTTCTCACGTACTTGAAAAATTCATTGTAAAAAAATTACCCAGTATATATATACAGTCATTGGTTTTGTCCAAACAGAAAAACATGAAGATTTTTAGAACCTAAAATTGTAACGAAGAATCATACAGTTCACAATCAGATGCTCTAATACCACATGTACACTATCACTTCATTATACAATTATGCAGGATCTTAAATATATATAATCCTCACATATAAAGTAGTCATACCTTGATCCATAAAATCGATTGATGTTGATTCTCTTCCGTGTTTCTATTCTTTCTCCTTTCTTTATCACTTTTGTATTTTCTCCTTATTTGATGGTTATCGGCAGAAGTAACTTAATAGGTAAGAATAGGACTAAAAGAGGTGATGTTTATAAGTGGTTTTTAAGAAAACTACCTTTTAACTACCATACCCATCATGTTGGTATTAAGCTTTATAAACATTTATTACATGAGACATTATAATCCAACAACTTTAGGGTACTATTTTAGTCTTGGCTTAGGAATTTTCTCATGGTGCTGAAAGAAGCGCGATGTTATGGCTTAGTCTACTGTAAAAGTTGAGTTTGTGGTAGCTATAGTAGTAATAAGTCATCCTTTGTGGTTAAGAAAAATTATGGTTGATCTGCATATAGATCATACCAAAGGCACTGAAGTTTATAAGGACAACCAAGCTATAATAGCAATTTCTAACAATCCTGTGTTTCATGGAAACCTAGGCACTTTAATATTAAAGTTTTATTTTTGAGAGAAGTGCAAAACAATGAAGACATAACTCTTATTTATTGCAAAATGGAAGAGCAATAGCTGGTCGATACATTTACAAAACCATTAACAGTCAGCAAATTCGAGCATCTTAGACAAAAGCTTGGAGGTTGCAGTTCCTAAAGCAAGGAGAAGTGCTAGAACTATGCCTTTTAGGCTGCAAATGACTTTCATCTTCTTTTTTCAAAATTTGAATTAGTCCTAGTAAATAACATGTTCATATTCCCTAGGAATTAGTTAGTCAAATATGTGATCATGATATAGTTGCTAGATCATAAAAATTTTGTTGAATTTCTATCATTCCAATTATTATAGATGTATAACTCGATAAATCAACAAAGGTACTCTTCTGCTGCTATTTTTCTGGTATCTGCTATATCCTATTGTTTTTAATATGCCAACAATATTCATTTACAGAACTCAAACAAATTTTGCTCAAATTAGGAATCATTTCATTCATTGATAACTTTCTTTTTACTAGCTAATTAGTTGATTACCAGTTCACAATTCACCTGAAAAGTAAAATTGATCTACACATTTAAGGTACTAGATTTCCAATTTCTTATCCCGTTAAAATCATCTGTTTAATAAATGCAACATTGATGAATATAGTTCATATCAACATAGGTCAATTTCATATGAAAAAATAAGTTATTAATATTGAATAACTTGTCCATTCTTCAATTGTAAATGTCCAATGCAATTTGAAGCATAAAATATTGGTTTACTCCAGGTCCAATTTACTCAAAATGTTCCAAAAGAAATTGTTAATAAACTTTTTATCTAATTACTATAGATTTTCTTTGGAAACTGAAGAAAAAGAGAGTTGTAATTGAGATACAATATTGGTATACTTGAGATACAATTGAGATACAGTATTGGTATAACTTGAGATACAATTGAGCACAACTAAAGGGAGTTAATTGCCTAGTACAATTAGTACAGTTGTCGCTCTGCAAAGATGAAGCAAGGGACCAATACATTCTGCAGAATCTCAGGATCTATCTATCCTCAAGACTTCAACTTCGTCTTTGATTAACTTGTCGTGAAAACGACAATTCTGTTAAAAGTTCGAAGCCTCAGCTGGTATCATGATAATTCAGCTCGTGTAAGTTCCAAACTGGGGTTATTCAATTACTAGAGAATTTTAAAACTTAATCCTCGAGATATATAACTAGACAACTTTTTTCAGATATATGCTCAGTATAAGCAATTACTTGGACTTGTTATTGCAGATCTTTTTTTGTACTCTTTTAGCAGATCGACTTGATTAAAGACTCGTTAGTTTTCGTTGTCATTCACGTGGTACCTTTTCATGCTATTAACGATTGAAATTTCTGTTACACGCACTACATTTTCGTATTGGACCAGACACGGTCAAGCCATGTGTGCGGATCTTGCTTTCTTATTATTCAACATTTTAATTTAATAAAGTGAAAACTTATAATTCATGATCTACAATGTAACTAATTGGCTAGATTATTGGTTGAAGCCACTCGTGCAGCGGAAATGATGATGTAAGATAGTGTATATAACTTTGAGGGTGAGTTGGATAGCTGGTAGGGAAGAGACACGGCAGATACATCATTGAGAATGCATTATTTCAAGGAGATAAGATGCTTGTTGTCTCTCTTAAGAAGATTCATGGTGATAGTATACATAAACTTGCATGTTCGCACAATTATTGTCATACTAAAGAACTAGGATCAACACCACCAACATGTTGCAGAAAGATACAAAAAGATCATAGAACCTTTAGTGATTTGCAGAAACTGGTGGACGTGGGACATGGCACAAACATTGCCGACATCGTGTATTAATCTAATCGGGAAACATGCTATCACTTGTTAGTATGTGATGAGGATGAGATTCAATTTGTCTCCTTCACCCTCATATATATGATGCCTATCGGCCAATGGAGCAAAGCAATTCACATCAACAAAATTGAAAAGTTCAATCACTTCTCTCTATTCTCTAACAAAGAAAAATGGCTGCCCCCAAGATTCATCTCCATGCTCGCTCCAACAGCTTGCCTTCTCGGCCACATCCTGTCATTTCAAAACTTGATGAGCATATGTGCAGAATAAAGGATTCACAGGCCACTTCCACATCAACATCAATAGGCCAGAAACTAAGTGGCTTACAAGAATTGTACGATTCTGTTGATGACCTGCTACTATTGCCTGCTACCACGAAAGTCTTGGTGCAGGAACGCCATAAGAAATATATTGATGGGTTTTTAGATGGATCTCTAAGGATTTTGGATGTGTGCAACACTGCGAAGGATGCACTGTCACAAACGAAAGAGTCCATTACTGGACTTCAATCAGTTATTCGTAGAAGACAGGAAGGCCTAGACTCGGAGATCAGGCAATACTTCAGTGATAGGAAAGTGGTGAAGAAGGCAATCCGTAAGACTTTAAAGAATTTGAAGGGTATGATAAGCAACTGCACCTTCACTTCAGTTGAAGAAGTTCCCGAGATTGCCAACACAATTAGTATGTTAAGAGATGTTGAAGAAACCACTCTTGTCGTGTTGGAACTTTTGCTGTCCTTCATTTCTGTATCAAAGCCACAATCTAGAGCAAGCAGCTGGTTGTTGCTCAGGCTGATGCATCTTAAAAGAGTAGCTTCTCTCGAGGAAGATAATGAATTTGTGCAAGCGGATGCTGCTTTAGAATCTCTTATCAGCTGCAAAGCGAGCAAATCTGACAACTTCCAAGTTGAAGATGCAAAAATCCAATTGAAAAACTTCGAATCCTGCCTCCAAGATCTTGAGGAAGGCATTGAAGGCCTCTTTAGGCGGATGATCAAAGCTAGAGTGTCTTTTCTGAACATTCTCAACTAGTAATATAGAAAAGATAAACTTTGTACGTGATCATGGACAAGCATATTTGTGTACTAACATTTTTTATAGAAAAATTCAGATAATACTTCTGCTCCACTTTCTTCTGCCTTTTTTTTTTCAGACAAAACATCTGATTTGATCTTTCAGTTCATAGCTTTCAATGGGCTTAACATTGGAAGAATGTTTAGCCCATGAACTCCTTGTATAAGTTCACTGGAAAAAACCAGTAATAATTACTTGTTTTCTTCCATTTTTTTTCTTGTCTTATAAGTAAATGATGAGTGCAGAATTTGGAATGATGTGTTGCTACGAAATATGTAGCAAGAATGATATGTATAGCAAATAACATGAACATAAGGAATTATGATTTTTGATAATAAGCCTATATTCTCACGAGCAGAGCATTTGTCTTTATCAATATATAATATAACGTTACATAAGTTTATGTTTATATACTTTATTCAGTAAAATTTTATAAAATTACCATGTATTGCATCATAGAGGCATTATTATTGCTTCCTAATTTATTTTACATCTTATTAAAACTGAGAAATCTCCTAGCATCTATGGTCTTAGTTTATGTACGTCAATACTTCTCTAATTTTGTTATTAACAAAGAACAAGATAATGAATACGAATATATTTTACACTATATTACTTTTTTGTATTTGTTCTATTATATCACACAATCTGTGAGTTGTCCATGTATCAATCCTTGTGTTCATTTTATGTTTTTCAGCCATCTTTTAAGATATATTCATCCAAAGATTCGAAAATTACACTTATATGTTGAATTGAATTGATTTATGACTTGTTGTAAGTATCTAAAACCCTAGCAATTTGATGAACTTTGCAATTGTTGAATTATGGAGTCTTGTTTGATGTAATTGATTTGTTAAATGCTTTCCCGATGTTGCCACCTATTTAAGCTAAGAGTGATAAAATTGATTTGCTTGAAGACAATCAAATGCTTAAGTATGGGGGAATTTGATAAGTGCTAATTAGGCTATGTTTTTAGTATAATTTTGAGAGCATTTTGATTAAACTTTGATGAATTTATTTGGTTTAATACTTAACAGGGCTTATATTTTATTTACAGGCCTTTTTTTAGCTCCCCAATTAATGAAGAACTAGCAAACTTGGCAAGAAGGAGTCAAGTTATAAAAGTTTTAGAATGAATTTGGATGAACACGAGTTGAATATAGACCTATATTTAGAACACGACTTTAACACAATCTCATATTTTGCCTCATGTAGGCTATTAGTACATTTTTTTTGTGAGAACTTTTCACATGAATGAACACTGCCTAAACACGAACCTGTGTTTATAACCTTCAAACTTGTATTCCTAAGATGAACCCTCAAACACACAATTGAGGAATTACTAAGCCAACACGAATGCAAAAGGATTTGCATTTGGAACTTGTATAGGTAGTGATGTTTACAAAAATTAGGATTTTGTTAAGAATACGGGCTTCGTACAAGTCTGTTTTAAACATAAGAATAAAAGGATCATATGGAATTAAATGAAAGGGAACATTGGGAGAATAGTAACAAATGGCTAGACTAGAGCATCCTGACACAAGAATGAAGCAAATTTAGAGAAAAAGAAGGGGATTCAATTAAGATTCAATAAAAGAAAATCAAGATTTTAAGAATTCATAAGAATGCTTTCTTTTATCTTATTCTCTTTCTTGATTGTTATTAGTTTTTTTATATTATTATAAAATAAGTTGGGATAACTTCAAATGGGACAAACACCCAAGCTATTGTTTTGTATTGATTATTTGATTTAATGAAAGACAAGTTTTATTGTAAATTATTCATGATTCTATATTGTTTAGAATTGAAATATACTAATGTTTTGATTCAACTTTTAATTTTTTATAAAGTAACTAAGAAATTATATATATAAATATATGTTGGCGTGAATAATAAGAATTCCATGGAATCCTAGATTCTAAGGAGAAATTTAAGCATTTCATAAACTTATAAAGAGTATATTTACCATAAATTGGTGAGCAATCTTACAATGTTTCAAAAAGAGAATAGGCATTTCTTATAAATATTTAGGTAAAGATGACCTGATACATGATTATGTTCTAAAGAATGTTTTAATCTAAAATTGTAGAGGTGAAGGCATAGGTTAGAACACATGTATATTTGTGTCATAAAGGATTTTTCAAGGAAATGCATGGGCTAGGACATGGATGTATCATATTCCTTATTTATATACATAGAGAAGAAATAATGAGATACTACAAACATAACTATATTTATAATGGACAACCTTATCTAGAAATATGATTTTTGGTGGATTTTAAACTTTAGAAGGATTATATAAAGTATTAGCCAAATCAATGATCAATCTAATGAAATTAGTCAATTTTACTATCGAGCATGTAGGCATACTAAAATAGCAAAATCTTATTCTTTTGTTCTTATTATTTGTTTATTTCTATTATATTATTTTTATAAATTATTTCTCAATAATGTTTTTGGATATGAGGGTAATAGTATGGCCAAATAGATACTTGTCTAATCCTTTCTTCAAAAATAGTTTAACGGTTTTAAGAATAAGGAGGAGATGTTAAGGATGGTTAATAATCCATATTAACTAAGTTAGTTAATATGTGCTTAATCATCCATATTAACTAAGTTAGTTAAGCAAAGTGGATTTGTAGTTAAAAAAGGATTTTATAGCCCTTATAATTTTATTTTATTACGTTTAATAGAAAAAATCGTCATCTTCTTCAAGAAATCTTATAAAATTGAAGGCTTTACAATATCCTATAACTACCTCAAACCTAATTAATGGAAAGACATAGAAATCCATATAAAACTCTTGAGTATTATGTGTACATTCTAATAATTTCCAAAGCTGCAAAATGTTTCTCCATTTGCTATAAAACCTATAACATTTTAAGCCTCTCTGTAGAAAGGCCAATTCTAAAAAAATGTCTTTAATTGAGAAACTATGTATGTTATCAAAACCCACTAATACACCAAATTGTTTTGAGCTATCTAAACCTTGAAGTTTTATAGTTTATGTAAATTGAACTCCTATAATGGAATGTAAGGAAACTTTAACTTTAGGTTCATTTACCTCTAACTCCAACTTTATATCTATCTCATTAATAACTTGATTGGATATACCTTGATCCTCACAAAGTTTAATTTAAGAGATTTGTTTGTAGCAATGTCTAGCAATATAATTTTCTTTATAATTTAAGTATCGAATTTTAGCTTATTGTTTATCCATTTATGTTTTTGATAACCATGTAACATTTTTCTCATCCCTAGTATTTTAGAACTACTACTAGCGGAATTACCACTTTTTAGTGAACATAATTTTCACTAATGGAAATTGTTGACTAAAACTCTTCTTCTTATACAATCGAACCAAGCTCATGGTTGTGTTTATATCGTTGGATGATGAAGCTCTACTTCTACTATTATATAATCTTACAATGTACTTGTAGAAATTTTCACTTCTTGGTTACTTAATAAAGACATTACCCGAGTTAAAAGTTGTTTAAATCACTATTGAATATCTTTCATTAACCTTGTTTAATAAAGCTTTAAAAGCTCTCCCAATTTATTAGCTCTTGTTAGTATTCCAAATCACAAATGAAGGGTAAAAGTTTTTTTAACTCAAATTTGGTTGGTCCCTCTCCAATATAATAAACCATAATTATGCATCCTTTTTCAAAATTAAAAGAGGCTAAATTAACTTTGTGCTCCTTCAAAGTTTGCTGATGGAAAAAGAGATGTTCATAGTGATTAAATCTAAGCTAATAGGTCATCTCCTCCATTAAATTAAGGAAAATCCAATTTAGGATATTGTAATATACAACTCACACTTTCTCTTGATTCAGACTTAGTCGTAATTGCAAATTTACTTTAATTATAGCTACTAATAGCCACACTTTTTCATTGGGATTGATTATGCAACCTTATCATCTTTTGAGATAATTTTTCTATTTAAGTAGCCATAATATGTTACTTTACATGGTTTGTTTCCCTTCCTAATGCATCCTAAAAATAGCTCAAAATTTATTACAACATTTAATCGCTGAAGACTTGCTTAATTAGTAAATGAGATGTTTCCTTAGAAACTAATCAAGTCATATGTCTTCTCCACCCTATCACACACTTTGGCAATATGTTCAGAAGTTTCTTCTTCCTTCATTTTCAAACTATTTTTGTTAAAATACAACATGAGCTCCTTTAGTGGTAAAGAGAATCCAAAATTTTCTAGAATAATACCCTATTTTTATTTGTAGAAAAACTCAACATACTTGTGTTCATAATTATAGAAGAACTAATACATTATATTTGATAGAGATCACCACCTCTGTAAAACAAGGAAATAAAGACAATAACTAGCCATGAAAAGTAAGCAACAATAACTTCCTAACACCACATCTATTAATGAAGACAAATAAATAACAACAAATTCTACTAATAATCAAAGACCTAAAAAATATTTTTTTGAAATATTTATTTACTTGACATGTGAAAGTAACATAGATAAGATTGGGTTTAATTGAAGTTAAGTATAACAAATTACCTATAAGATTTGAGTTCTCACTTGTATTGTACTTCTCTTTTTCTTCTTCTTTGCAAAACTTCACATTGATAATAAGAGAAAGGATATATGTTTGGCCTTATTTCAATTAGAACTTTTCAGAATTGATTCAACATGCATGGATTGATTAATAGGTCTTATTTTAATTAGAACTTTTCATAACTGATTCAACATGCATGGACTGATTAATGTAGATATATTAATCAGAATGCTTAACCTCCATTCTCAGGAAGTAGTATACAATTCCTAGGTTAGACATTTACAATTCTGATTCAAATATTTGTTTTCATACTTCAACTTGTTTTTTATATTTTCCTACCATCAATAAGTCATCAACATATAATGAAACTACCAATTTCATATCTTTTCCATCTTTTGATATATGTACAAGTTAGCTTTTCCAATTTTACGTTTCTCATCCCCCTTTATACTAAGTAACCATCAATATGTTATGTTATAGACTTAAGACTTGCTTTATTGCCCAACCTTCCATCACAAAATCATTAGATTATTTTACATATATAATTTCTTTGATGAGACTATTTGCAAATGTTGACTTAGGATCAAAATGGTATAAATTCCAACGATTTGAGTATCAAGTAAAATAAGTAGTCTAATTCTTTCATGTCTTACAACTTATACAAAACTTTTAAATATTTGCTCCTTATTATTATAGGTAGACATTCATTACAAGTTCAACCTTATATTTATTAATTAAGCCATTAAAAGATTTAACTTGCTTTTGTATAACCATTTTACTCTAGGTACCATCTAAATTGGTTTTATGTCAAATAAGAACCAAGTTTAAATCCTTTTCATCTTTTCTTTCATAGCTTTGTCCATTCTTTATGTAACCTCTTAGAATCTACTAAGGGTCTAGTACCTCTTATAAATACTTCAATATCATCACTGTCACTCTCTTCTTTAGAAGCTTCTTTAACATCTATAAGAGGTACTAAGTCAACCTTAAAACCTTCAAATACAACAATTCTATCTTCTTCCAATTTAGTTTTTCTATTTCATCCACCATTAAAACTATGCTAATTTGAATCCTTTAACTATTATATTGTACACTTTATAGGCTTTGATTAAGTGGTTATAACCTAAGAAGATTCCCATATCACTCTGCCTATTGAGCTTGATTTTTTTTTCACTTTAGGGATGTGTGCATATAACATAAACTTCCGAAGACTTTCAATCCTAAAATCAAGAACAACTTGTTGAACTATTTTTCAAGTGCTGTTCTATCTTCAAATCATTTATTTGGAATCATATTTAACATAAATACTAAGTTATTAATTGCTTCTACCCAAAATCTCTTGGGAACTTCTTTTTCATTTATCAAAGTTTTAGTCAATTTCATTATGATTTTGTTTTTCTTTTTCGCTACCCATTTTGTAAAAAGGACATGAAGTTATCACTTAAACAATCGGATCTCTTTATGAACAATTTGGACTCTCTTTTAAACTCTTACTTATGTAGCACCCCACTCCTATCCGATGTGTACACATATGCTCGTTAGACGTCTGTCCACGTGCCTGACGGAAATGGCGTGCTAACTTTATCACTTTCACATATCGCATGGCATTATAAATTAAAACATAAATATCACAATTTCTAAAACCTAAAAATTCCTCATTTCATTTTATAAACAACATATACATTGTAGCTTGACATTAACATCCATATATGTACATCCTCAAAACTAATCAGAGTTCACATCTTCGTATACAGAATCTGCTACATAGATGGGAAATAGACACAAATTTATCTAAAACCTAAGTCCCAGCTGATCGACCTCTGAGTCATGTTGTTTACAAAAAAGTTGTACTAGATTCCTTCTATACGGTATTATCAGCTAAGTCGACACTCTCGTACCTGAAAAGTCAACGTGCAATTTTAATGAGTTTTACGAACCTAGTTGAGTAACCATCCTCGACGGTTTACCCATATCACACATATCACATCAATACATACAACACATAATTCACAACATTTAATTTCTCATGTATCATCATAAAACACTTTGTACATATATTTTCACATTTTTCGATCAATTTGATTTCACATTTCAGTTGCAATCATTCAGATCATGTAATTCATATGTGTATGCAATGTTCACGAGACTTACAATTGTTTATTTTATTATTGTGACTGAGTGCCCTTTTCACTGACCCATATCTATTATGGATACCGAGCTCATTAATACTGTCCTTTATCTGTTGTGGATACAGGGCTCATTTTACTTAGTGAGCCTTTGGCTTTTATCACAATCTCAGCTTTAAGCTCTTTTTTTTCACTGGCAACTACAGTCACAATTGCCTTTACGTTTCATGCAGTTATGTAATGAAATGCATCATGCATATTCAATGATTACACTCATTCAGTCATATTCACACTATTTCTTATTCACATTGTCATCAGACTTTTAGTGCAGCATTTAACATCGAAGTTGAGAATAAATAGTCAGTCACATTCACATTCAAGTACCACTTCCATTACAGTCCTGACTATAGAACTCCTCGAATAATCAATTTTTCGAAATCAACACAATCACATTCATATAATAATTCAATACAAAATGTAAACAAACAATAATTTAGTTCATAATTTATCAAACAAACATTCAAGTTGAGACCATCTTAGGTTACTCATAGTTTAATCCAAATAGTTTATTACCTAGATGTCTCGACAATGTCTGGATGTGTTCGATCTAGTTGTTCCCCTATAATATGCAATCACACATTTACGCATTACTTCTTTGTACCTACAAAAGTACCCACTTATGCACATATGTATGTGTTATGTATGATGTATGTTCAATGACAATTCCGGATATCTTTCCTAAATTCACATCTCAAGATCATTCACATTTTGTAACTCAAATATGTCTAAATTGAACTTAGGTTTATAGTTTAGTTGAACAATATTATTCTAAGTTCATCATTCTATCATTCACTAAAGTTATTCAAGCATTAAAGATCACAAAACATCTATTTTATCATTCATCTTTACTTAATACACATCATTAATCTTTTTGAATCACTTTAGTCATCATAGGACCCCTTTCATTCTTATATTTATATCCTCAATCAACATCCTAAACATAACACTCATTTTATCACTTATTCAAACATCATTTTAGGCTCAATTCAAACTTTATTCAAGCCTAATTGCATACCTAACCAATTGCTACTTCAACCCACACATAAAAGAAACATATTTGACGTTTAACCCATGTTCATGGAAAATTCCCACGATCGTGGGATTTGTGAGCAGAAACTTTCTGCCTTCGTTAGGCATTCCCAATTTCTAGTTTTTCCAACTCTGTTTTCAGGCCAGTTTTATATGACAATTATGACCCCGAAAATGAGGTATTTAGGCAACACCTTCTTCTAAACAAATATTCCTATATGTCTTAAGTTTCAAATGAAAAAAAATCATTCAATTTCGTTCATGTTTCCATGAGTTATGCTAGAAAAAAACCACAGACTGTACACGTGCAAAATTTTGGTGCACTCACATGATTCAAGGATTAGTACAATCCAACTTGTAAAACTCATATCTCTCAATTCCAATATGGAAAAATTACAAACTTTATACCAATAGAAACCTAAGAGAATAAACTACAACTTTTATGAAGAAAACTTTGTTTGATTCGACCTACATCAATACAGTTTATTCGATAAAAATATGACACGATTTTAGTCCAAGGTAGTGCCGCAGCCTATACCAGAACTCAACTTCAAGCTAGATTTCAAGACCTGTAAGGAAAAAATTCAAATTCAATTCCTTAATGAAAGCCATATGTTTCTAGTTTACTTTAAATTAAAATCCATCCAATTTGGATATTCACAGATCAAGTTATGGCTAAAATACTAATGTCTGTCTAGTAAAAACACTCCATCTAACAAATTCCAGCACAATTTATCATCATTTTCATCCTAGTTCACCTCTTTTGCTTAGTTTATCTTTTCTACCTTAATACACCATCATTTACTCTTCATTCATAACTCAATTTCAGGTCAATATTATACACACACAAATTAAAATCCAATATTGATCAAAAACACCAAAACAGAACATATTCCTACACATATTCAACTCCAATTCTCATTCTTATTTCACGTCTAAATATCATCTGAATTCATCTAAATTCAAGACATCATCATATTTCAAACTTCCTTTTCAAATTCAAACATCCCATAACTCATTATCATAATTGAAGCATTTATCAAACAATCCATGAATACATTAACTCATTACAATTTAAAGCATGATCTCATTATTCATACCTACACCCATGTTAAAACACATAAATAATTTCATATTCAAACAAAACCTATTAAAACAAATAAATAATTTCATATTCAAAAAAAACCTCAAATTACTCATCGTAATGTCCCATTTACACTAACTCATGAAGATCAACATGTAACTTACTTGATTTAGCTCCAAATCCTTCAAAAACACACCAACCTTAACTTTGTTGATAACCCACGTACATCACCATTACAAGGTGGGAGGTTAGGTTATCTTGTGAGGAAATGAAAGAGGGTGCAAGATGATGGTAACAAGTGGAGGTGAAAGCAAGGCTTATGTTGATGGAGGTGAGTATAGGTCGTGGAAGTGAAGAAAAATAAGAAAAGAGATGGAGAAGAAAGCTACAAAGAGAAGAAAAGATAGCAAAATACAAACAACTAATTTGGTCTTTCAATAGCAAAGAAATGTTGGAGATAAGACATGGTTTGGCAAGTGACACATGTCACTTGCCACATGTCCAATCTTTATTGTTTTGAATTAGGTTCCTTTATTAATTGGCCCATTTAACTCTAAATTCTAATCCAATTATCTCCAAATTTTAATGATATATGTCATTAAATCCAACTATCATTAATAAAAATTTTCACTACCAATTGATTCTTAATTCTATTTCCATTTATCACTTGTCGTGCCACTTGGCATTTTTCCTAATCTAAAAATACCCAAAATTTCAGAAATTTTCTAAATTTCACCAAAATTTTAAAATCAATACCTATACACACTAATTTAATTTTCAATACATAAAAACCACAATTTAGATCAAAATTCACATTTATAAATCAATTATACTCGAAAAATGTCAATGAACGCATGTACAATCATTTTGCTGTGCAAAAATTAATATTCACAAGTGTGTTAACATAGGATAATGGGATGTTACAACTCTCCGCTCCTTAAGAAAATTTCGTCCTCAAAATTCTTACCTGTTATTGGAACAGGTGGGAATATTGTTTCCTCATGTGCTCCTCCGTTTCCCAAGTTGCTTCCTCACTTGAGTGATTCCTCCAAAGGACTTTCACTAATGGAATTACTCAATTCCTCAATTGTATCGTCTGATATCCCACTATCTTGATCGGCTCCTCAACATAACTTAAATTACTAGCAACTTCAATCTCTTGAGCTGGTAATAGATGCATCGGACTGACCAATACCTCCTGAGCATGCTTACGCGAAATACATTACGTATCTGTGACATCTCACTCGGTAATGCTAATATGTACGCCTATCCTTTCAAGGATCTTATAAGGACCAATATACCTAGGGCTCAACTTATCCTTCTTACCAAATCTCAACACTCCTCGCCAAAGCGAGACTCTCAGAAATACTTTGTCTCCCACACTGTATTCCATATCCCTTCAGTGTTGATCCACATGGCTCTTCTATCTATCTTGAGCTATTTTAAATCTACTTCTAATCAGTTTCACCTTATCCACAGTATCCTGTATCAGTTTTGGGCCTTCTACCATTCTCATGTGTGTGTATGCTATATTATGCATGAGCATGACATGCACTTTCTAACTTCTCAATAATCTCTCATGTATCGTATTTTAGGGTCCTAAACCTTAACATGGGATAATGGGATGTTACAACTCTCCCCTCCTTGAGAAAATTTTGTTCTCGAAATTCTTACCTGATTGTTGGAACAGGTGGGAATATTGTTTCCTCATGTGCTCCTCCGTTTTTCAAGTTGCTTCCTCACTTGAGTGATTCCTCCAAAGGACTTTCACTATTGGAATTACTCAATTCCTCAACTGTCTCGTTTGATATCCCACTATCTTGATCGGCTCCTCAACATAACTTAAATTACTAGCAACTTCAATCTCTTGAGCCGGCAATACATGCATCAGATCTGACCGATACCTCCTAAGCATACTTACGTGGAATACATTACGTATCTGTGACATCTCACTCGATAATGCTAATTTGTACGCCAATGATCTTACCCTTTCAAGGATCTTATAAGGACCAATATACCTAGGGCTCAACTTACCCTTCTTACCAAATCTCAACACTCCTCACCAAGGCGAGACTCTCAGAAATACTTTGTCACTATATTCCATATCCCTTCGGTGCTGATCCACATGGCTCTTCTGTCTATCTTGAGCTGTTTTAAGTCTACTTCTAATCAGTTTCACCTTATCCACAGTATCCTGTATCAGTTTTGGATCTTCTACCATTCTCAACCCTTCCTCATTCCAATATAGAGGCGATCGACATCTTCTGCCATACAATGCCTCATATGCTGCCATTCCGATACTGCTATGATAGTGGTTATTATATGCAAACTTAATCAGAGCTATATAATAATCCCAAGCTCCTTGGAACTCCAATACACATGCTCTAAGCATATCCTCAACAGTCTTGATTATCCTTTCACTCTGTCCATCTGTTTGAGGATGAAATGCAGTACTGAAGTTCAACCTCATACCCATAGCCACTTGTAGACTCTTCCAAAACCTCGAAGTAAATCTGGGATCCCTGTTTGACACAATGGACACTGAATCCTATGCAATTTGACTACCTCAACTACATACCTCTGAGCCAACTGATCTAGTGAGCTATTTTTTCTTACTGGTAAGAAATGGGCCGACTTAGTCAATCGAATCGATCCATCACATCCCATATAGCATTATGTTTCCTCGGAGTCTTTGGCAATCCCATCACAAAATCTATGGTAATCTGTTCCCACTTCTACTCTGGAATAGGTAATGAATGAAGCTTCCCAACTGAAGCCTGATGTTCAGCCTTAATTTGTTGACATGTCAACCACTTAGCTACATAGTAAGCTACTTGTTTCTTTATCCCTGGCTACCAAAAATGCTGCTTCAGTATGTTATACCTCTTGGTGATACCAGGATGCATAACATAAGCCGCTACATACGCCTCCTCTCGAATTTCTCTCCTCAAATTATCAAAGACAGACACACATAACCTTTGCTTCAACTATAGTGTTTCATTCCTCAACTCAAACTCAAATTTTGGATTTACTTTCAACTTCTCTATAAGCTTTACCATTTCGAGATTTTTACTCCGAACTTTCCTGATTCTGTTATGCAACATCGGCCTTAGTCTTAGTGTAGCAATCAATGCTTCATTCTGCTCTAGATTTAACTCCACATTCAAAGCTTTCAATTGAACTAAGCTTGGTAACCTCGATAACTGAATCTGAGCTACACTTTTAATCGACTTAATGCTCAATGCATCTACCACCATATTAGCTTTTCCAGGGTGATACTCAATTGTGCAGTCATAATCTTTTAACAACTCGATCCATCTCCTTTGTCTCATATTCAACTCCTTTTGACTTAGCAGATACCTCAAAATGTTAGGTCCCATTTTCAAAGTCTAACTCGAGAGTCATAAAACATGAGCGCATTACTCTGTAGGGTTCCTGTAATGGAATCTCATTAGCTATCATAGGTTCATCTTCATTCTCATAACATCCCACAATTCCATAATTGAGAACTTGATAAACGACAATCCATTCTTATGTTTATATCCTCAATTGTCACCCTAAACATATTACTCATTTTATCTCTTATTTTCATATCAAACTAAGTACATTTCTAGCTCCATTCAAGCCTAAATGTATCATAGGAAAGCATTGATAAGCCCACAACTTACAAAATGTACATGATTTGGGAACAAAAACATAACTTTCACTATGGAAGTTGGATGAAGGTTATTCAAGTACGGTTTTGAAGAGGACTTTGAGTTCTACAACTTTTGTGAAGACCTCAAAGAGAGATTTTACCTTATAAAGGGTCAAAAATTGCACATTTATATAACTGCTCAAAGAAGGTCCGCCTAGTGGACATCAAGTCCGCCTAACAGACATTTACGGGTCAATTTCTATATTTCTAACTCCTACAAGTTACCTATGACCCCTCTTATGCATATATATCATTTCTAACTTATTTTCCTCATCATTTTCCTACATTATCACTTGCATTTCAGCTCAATATCATTTACATCTAAATTATAATCTATATTTGTTCATCAATCCAAAATCATAACATTCAAACTTATACACATTCATCATAAATTTCTGCACATGTTCAACTCCCTATATCACCTTCATTTCATCTCTAACTTATCACATTAATTTTTCCCATTTCAAAACACCATAGTACTCATTCTCTATTAACTCAAGTAAAGAAAACGATTATAAAGTGTCCAACATACACCCTGTGCAGCATTACTAATTTGTAAAAAACATATCTCTCAACTCCGATATCCAAAAGTTATAGACTTTATATCATTGGAAAGCTAAAAGGATAAACTACAACTTCCATGAAGACAACCTTATCCAAATAAGCCTAGATTAATACAGTTTTTCCCTAAAGTCAAAACATAGATTTTACCCCTAATAATGCTTGAAAATGCAATGTGAAAACTTGGAAAGTCATGAGCAAAACATAAATATATTTCAGTAACATCAAAAGAAAAGAATTTTACAAAGCTTTAATGGTCATTTCAAGACCCAAATACATCATTGTTCTCATAATCCAAAAATTCAAAATATATATGAATGAGTGTTACTTGAAATTTGGCTAAAGCCTTGAGTTTTCCTATACTAATTTAAATACAAAAGTATGTAAACTTGGAGTGATGCCTTGACTCTCTATCACTCGATCTCTTGCTCTTCACCTAAAGATAAGGAGGAAATAGGAGGGTGAGCTTAAAAGCTCTCGGGTAACAAGTTTATAGCAGTGAAACAAGAAAAACCACTAAAATATTCATTGCCATAGTAAATTGCATTGAAACCATAAAACACATATTTCTTATATTCTCAAGCTTGTCAAACAATTCATAAACAACGTAAGTCATGTATTTCTCAACTTGTTAAACAAATCATAAACATATAAGCAATCATACTGGTTTGGGTAGTCCACAAACATGAGGGAGTTCTTGCTAATCTCTAGTAATAACATAATGGACCACTTTGGGTAGTCCAAAAACATGAGGGAATCCGTGAAGGAGCTCCATTGTAACACCCCACTCCCGCTGAACCCGAACTCGATATCGACGGTGATATCCGAATCCGTGCCCTGCGAGAGTGGCGTGTCACATCACTTACCATTTAAAAACTCGGTATAAATTTTTTTTTGAATTTAAAACTCTTATCAATGATCATAAATGTGGGCCCTCTTTTTCTTTTATACAAAACATTTTACAT
>JANZXP010039126.1:0-12253 GCA_027576715.1 Erythroxylum flavicans | reverse complement strand
TTCACTAAAAATCAGAAAACCAAAATGACCCTCTCCAACACAATTTTTCATTCACACAAATCATATTTTTCATACTTTACAAACATACCGGGAAATGTCATGAATGCATGTACAGTCATTTACATGTGCAAAATTCCCTATTCACTTACATGTGTATGCATGAACATATCAAAACAATTTTAAGCACTTATAACCTATTCCAAATGACTATTTTACTCTTCCCATTGGTGAGGGGATGTTACACTAAAACACATTGATTGGCTTGTTTTTTAGGAGAAAATGGTGAGAAGTAGAGATGGTATTCATTGAATTAAGTATTGTTTTTAAAGAATTTATACTTTTATATCTTAATGAATATAACCTTCTTGCTTCCAAGAAAGTCTAGAATTGTTATAGGATATGATGAATTTAAATCCTAGAAGTAACTACTAAGAGTTTTTTAAAAGACTAAATTGTTGAACCAAGTGAGAAAGATAAAAGGATGAGATGTTAATAATGGATTGAGAATTTAAGAAGAATCGTCATTCAAATTAATTCATAGGTAATTTTTAACAAGAGTTAACTATTAGTTCTTACTCTAAAAATTTATCACATGTTGATCTTATTTATCAATATGAATATAATCCTTAGTGTTAATTATTTGGGTTATGAATAAGGATTTTAACAGTTCTTTATATAGTGTGTACCTTAGTACTTAAATTTAGAGATTATATACAAAATGAAGTTATAGTGTTAGAATTTATATTAATTGGGCAATAATTTTTACAATAGCAACAACACCCACTGTAAATCCCACTGAGGAACGGGGTCTGAGGAAGTCTAGCAGTATGCAACCTTACTCCTAATTAGTAGAGAGGATGTTTCCAAATTAACGCACATGAATGAGGGAAAAAAGAATAAATAAATAAAACCAAAAACAAATATAAATATAAATAATAAATACTATAAAATAAAAATAAAAATACAAATACAAATACAAATACAAATAAAAAGATAAATACAAATAAAATATATATGTTTATATATATATAATAAATAATAAAGAAATCATATTGATGAAAAATATTAATTAAAAAAATGATAAATATATAATGGTTTAAAAACAAAAAAAAATATATAATAAAAAATAAATAAGCAAAATATATAATAAAATAAAATAAAAATACTAGTGGTAATAGTAGAGATAATAATAATAATAATAATAATAATAATAATAATAATAATAATAATAATAATAATAATAATAATAATAATAATAATAAAGGATAAAGGATAAATCTTGTACAATTAGAAGAAATTTAGTTATATTTGAAAGGAATATGTTTGATATGATCTCTTAAGTGGTTTAACTCATTTTTATTGATATTTACTTGGTTGATATGTGTTTTAATAGTTTTTGTTCAAGTTTTGATAAAGTTTTCCAGCTTTCTAGAACACACCAGTTGATTAATGTGTTCAAATGGCTGATCAATGTCCCCCTTTTAAGAAAATTTTTCATTCTTGTGAGTTTGTAAAGTGTTTAGTCACGCCTCTAGTTAACTACCTATACACACTAATCGAGCAATGTCTTTAACTGGTCACCCAATGTCTTATTTTCTAAGAAGTTTTATCATTCCAGTGAGTTTATGATTGATGAATTTTAGTTTTAACCGTCACTACATAGTGTAGTTGTAGCTAGTACTAGCAAGTACGAGTTAATCTCATGAGGACTGGAATTATCAGTACTTAGCATCTTTCAATTATTTAGTATAACAAATTATTGTGATAATGATCAATAAAATGTAAAATTAAAATAAAGCAACATAATAGATAAACTAAAATGCAGGCTAAACTAAGAAACAATTGATGGAAACATCAGTACCCAGAATTTGACTTCTCATTTAATCATGATTTCACTAAGCAGTTTATTCTAAAGTTTATTGAACCATTGAAATTCCTTAACTATGCAAGTATCTTTCTTAAAACTATTGACATGTATCCTTAGGTTGATTAATTGAAACCTCATTCTAATTAAAACTGTCAGAATTTCATTAATTAATTTATAAATTTCATTATTAGTTTAGAAGATTTATGTTTTAGTTTCTAATCATAGAAAGCATAAGATCAAAAGTAAAGGAAAGATAGAAAACTAAAAGAGACAAGTTGAAATCCTTTTTAATCTTCATCAAATCCACTTCAGATCGATGGAAATCCACTCTGAATGTGTTTCCTTGCTTGTTCTTCATTCTTTGTACCACCCTAAGTCATTAATTTGTGTTTCTCGAGCCTTTCTCTTACTTTTCCTCTTAATTTTTCCTTTTCTAGTTCAAAAGTTAGGCTTTTAAGTGGTACAAAGCCACCAAACATAGCTATGTTGGCGCCCATATCCCTCAATCTCACTTAAATACTTGATAGTCATATAGAAATAAAAATTCAGGAAACTGATGCGGTCTAGAAATAACCCAATATGATCATGGTCAACACCTCTGATCTTAACACAAGCAAAACACTATCATTCAATCCATACACCATCATTTCAAAGTGATATACTGGGTAATTATTTGCCAACACAATCATAAGGACTTCCCACGATCACTAACATAACTATGTTCACCCTTATGTCATTCACAAATAACTTTAATTCTTCATTTTTTTTACCTTTATTCGACTCGATTTTCAATCCTTTCAATCTATTAAGGCAATTAAGACCATCAACATGGGTGTGTTGTTATCAATATGAGCATGTTGATGCTTGTGTTGATTTCTAGCTCCTTTACAACTTGGTCAAAATAGCTCTAAATTACCCCAAACTTGTCTCAATCCATTTCTTTTGCTCTAAGTAAGTGAATTAAAACTTAAAAATGCAATAATAATGAAATAAGTACCAAAACAATAAAACTCCCAAATAAACAAACAAAATGCACTAAGTATAACTAAATCACCATATATAAACTCTCCTACACTTAAGCATTTGTTGGTCAAGCAAATCAATTTCATTAATCTCAACTCAATAAGAAATAACTTCAATAAAGCATTAAACAAATTAAAGATATCCATCAAGATTCTCCATTATTCATTCAATTGCAAAGTTCATTAAATAGTTAAGCACTTAATTACTTGTTTCAAATTATAAATCAATCCAATTCACTCAATAATTCTGTAAATTTTAACTCAATTCATACCATTCCACTAATTTATAAAGTGAACATGCATAAGAAAAATGCTAAAATCTTTAAACATTTTATACTCTTTATTAAAATAAAAAAATAAATTTAAACAATAGAGGAGAAATTTAAAAGCTTGTTTCAAAAGTCAGCTAACCTTTTAAAGCATAAGTTAGCAACTTGTTGTGAATACCCTCAGTTACTTAACTAGTCACTATTTTAAATGGCTACTAGCACCACTCTTTAACTTTGACCTTTTTATTGGTACAAAACTAACATAATGAAATTATTCATGTTGTTTGTTTACATATTACTATTTTTCTTTTCTTTTTTCTTTTTTTATATGTAGGGTAATTAAAAAGCTCAAAAAGAATTTACATTTAACCAAATGTATGTACAAATTATATATAAAGTAACGTAATGCATATTAAGTATCCATTCTTAAAATTAATGAACTAAATTAATATCAACTTAATAATCAAAACTCATAACTATTTGCTTAAATAAATTAAATCAAAACCACAACCAAACTTATAATGAATTATCTTAATCAACATCCTCTTTTTTAAAATTTTCCTAAATCATTCATTATTAGGCTAATTATGACAAAATTGACAAGCTTGATTGTTAAGTCCCTCCCTCACACTTAAGTTATACTTTGTCCTCAATGTACAAAACATGAAAATACAATGAAAAATATGAAAAAGAATGGTAGGGGGTGAGGATAACTAGTACTCCCCTAGTAGTAAAAGATTTTTCAACCTTGTCTAATGTTGTTAACATCCATCTAGTACTTGTGAAATCTTCTATACTTTTACACAAGGGACGATGTTGGCTTTATAGCCTATGGAACTCCATCAAATCTCAATTAACAAAAATAGAACCATAAAATTAAGATTATTAAAATAACTAAAATGCTAATGAAAATCCTACAAACTACTCATTCAAAACAAAAACAACTAGTTGTTGGGTTACCTCCTAATCATGCTTCTTTATGGGTCTTTTACAGTACTTATTCAACTTAGATCTATAATTAGTAACTTGCTTTCACATGCTTTCTCACATAAGGCTTCACTAGCCTACAAATAGGCCACATGTTACAAGATAATAAAGAAATATTATATCAAATTAATAAAACTAAGTAAATCCACTAATTCCCTTTTTAGTAACAAAATGTCTCTATAACAAAGAATAATAAAACCCCTTGGATCTTTGATTGACTCTAACAGTTTGTATTTTGGGAAGTATGAGCCTTTCATACTTAAAATGGTTCTTTATAATTCCTCGATATCCTCTTTATTTGGCTCCTCCTCTTCTTTTTCCTGTATCTCCTTTTCCTTCGGTTCTTGAATAACAACTTCCTTATTTTCTTCAACCTCTAGCTTCTCTCCATTCCATAAGGTTATCATATTCACATGTTTCCTCAAACTTGGTTCAATGTATCCGAATAAAACACTTAGTTCTTTAGGTTTATGGAGGATAGCCTTAGTTAAAGCAATGGATTTCATGAGGACATCCTTAAAATGTTGATACCTCTCTTACTATTGTTATAGAAATTAAGATGACGTGTGATCATTCCATGCAAAATCATAATAACTACTGCACTTTGGATTATAAGTATACTCATATGGGGTATCTTGAGGCTAGTTATTCATACAAATTGGATACCCTTATATATAGTTTGGTGCTTAACATTCATAATTAATGTGATCACTCCCAAAAATATCACCAAATGTCATAAATATTGGTTAAGCTTCTAAGTACATATTACCAAGCCTCTCGTTCCATGTTTCCAATACTGCCATAAGCAACAACATGCTATACTTCTCCTGAAAATATTATCCTCTTAATCCTTCCATTATGTTTGAAAGCTATAAAAATGATTATCCAAATTACAAAAATAAGCCATAAATATACAATCAAGAAGGAAAGCTATAAGGATAAATAAATATAAAAAGAAAAGAAAAGTTACCTAAAAATTATCCTCTTAATCCTTCCATTATGTTTGAGAGCTATAAAAATGATTATCCAAATTACAAAAATAAGCCATAAATATACAATAAAGAAGGAAAGTTATAAGGATAAATAAATAAATAAATATAAAAAGAAAAGAAAAGTTACCTAAAAATGATTAGAATAATTAAAATAAGGTTTTTCTAATATTATAGTTTCCTAGCAATAACATCAAAACTTGATTAATGATTTTTAATTTTGACTGCAAGCAGATGGTGAAGTTATAGTTAGCACTGTTGAGTACAGGTCAACCTTATGAGGATTAGAATTACTAGTAAATACAATCTTTCTATTCTCTAGTCTAATAAATTATTGTGAAGATTATTAATGAAATGAAAAATTAAAATAATAAAATAAAATAAATTGAAACAATTAATAAACTAGAATGGAGATTAAACTAAGAAACTATTAATTGAAATATTGGTACTTATAATCCGAATCCCCCTTGGGACTTCTCATACAATTATGATTTCACTAATTTGTTTGTTATAAATTTCATTGGACCATAAAAATTTCTCAATTATTCTATTATCTTTCTCACGATTATTGACACCTAACCCTATATTGACTAATTGAAATTTCTTTTTAATTAAAACTCCTAAAATTAAATCAATCAATTTGTGAATTTTACAATTAATTTAAACCTTAATCTAAAAGGTTTATGTTAACCTATCTCTAGGTTTGCATGTAACTCTTTTCAATTACGCTAGATCTATTTATACATTGGATTTCTTAATCTCAATTGCTTAAAATCACACAATAATTAACATATTATTAATATTAATACATGAATAAATAAAAATTAAATAATTGTGAAACTAAAGAAACAACTAAATTAAAATAAAATTACTATAAGGTCTATCTTGAGGATGAAATCCCTTTTAAGCTTTATAAAATCCACTTTAGATCAATCAAAATCCATTATGAATGTATTTCCTCCTTATTCTTCATTCTTGCTACCGTCTTAGGTTGTCAATTTATGTTTCTTAAGCCTTCCTCTTGCTTTTCCTCTTTGTTTTTCCTTTTATAGTCTAGGTAGTACGCAACCACCAAACACGAGCATGTTAGTCTCACTTAAATACTCAATAATTATATAGAAATAAAAGTTCAAGGCATTAAAACGGTCTAGAAATAACCCAACATAGGCATATATGACCTCAACACAAGCAAAACATCGTAATTTATACATAAACATGTTAAAGTGATAATTAGGTAATTATTTACTAACACAGTCATAGTGAATTACTCACTCTATCACCAATATGGTCGTGTTTACCCTCTTATTCTTCAAAAAAAACTTCAATTCTTCAGTTTTCTCCCTTAATTTGGCTTGAATTTTGCTCTTTTTAATCTATGAAGGCAACTAAGACTAACAATATGGACATGTTGCTCAATATGGGCTTATTGGTGTCAATGTTGCTTTTTAGCTTTCATAACTTAGTCAAAATAGCTCCAAATTGCCCCAAACTTATCCCAGTTTGTTCCTTTTACTCAAAATAAATGACTTACATCCTAAAAACACATTAGGAATGAATTAAATAAAAAACAGTAAAAAAATCTTAAATAAACAAGTAAATTATACTTGGGACTAAAATATATGACTAAATTACCACTTAATTTGATTGATTAATGCCTTCAAGTGGTCGACCAATGTCTCATTATTTTAAAAAAAATTCATTCAAATGAGTTTGTAACTTGTTTGGTTGCTAGTATGATCGACCACACACTAACATTGGTTGACTAGTAGAGTTATATGGTTGACCAATCCTCCTAGTTTAATCTCTCCTCTACCTTTTTTGTTTTATTTTTATCTTGGTGGTTTATATCTTCCAAAAGCCTTAACAATTCACCATTTTCTTTAGGAAAACATCATTCTCCATTTTATTAAAATCCTGTTAGATTGCATCAAATTAAAATTTTGTCATTCTTAAGTTTTAAAATTTGGGATTTTCAAAATCTTTTAACTAAAAGTTATTTTTCAAATTAATGCTTTCGTAGTTAAATTATAAAAGGAATCAAGGTCTGCTCCCTTAAAATTATATAAATACATCTTTGATTTTGTTAAATTTTGGCTTTTTTCACATTACTATTCTTAAAGCTTCAGGGATTTCAAAACTATACACTCTTTTATGAAATTGATTGTTGGGTATTGCAATTTTTTCAACCCCTAATACCAAAATTTATCTTAGACATAATACCAAAATTAGGAATTTTCAAATTAGACATAATTTTAGGATGTTTCTATCAAAATTGACCTTTTATTTTGACTCCTTAAGTATTCAATAACATTCTTTAGTGAGAAAGTTTATCATTCTTAATCATATATGTTTAAATTATTTTTACAAAGTTAATTTAAAGGATGACACTTTACATTTTTTATGCATAGAAAATTACTTCTTTTTATGCATAGAAAATTACTTCTTTTTGATGATTCCAAAATGGGGGCGAAAGACTGATAATATTAGATTTCGGGGAAGTGATAATATTCAAAGGCGTGATGAAATTTAGGGAGAATTTTTTTATATATATTTCTTGCATTTTATATACCTTGCTTAAGAAATTTTATGTTATCTACATATATGGATATTTCTTTGATATTAAATATCTCTTTTGTTCTGGATATTGAACTATGTTCATCACTATCTTGATAGATGTTTATATGCTTAATTTTATTATTGTTCTCTAATATCATAAATGTCCTGTCATCATAAAAAAGAGGGAGATTATTGAACCAAAGAAGTTTCCAATTGATTTTTTAATGATAACAAATCATAATTATTACTAATAAGTTTATTATTTTAATGAAAATCAATATAAGAATGAAATGAAGTTGTAACCAAGAAGATAGTTCATGAAGTTAATAAAGAGAAGTTGAAGTTTACAACCGTTGAAATGAAGATCAAACCAAGAACAAAAGAAGATCAAGGCTTATAAGATCATTCTTTAGTTTGTAATATTAAGTGTGATCACACTTTGTTAATTTGATTCTCTAAAAGGCTTACCATAAATAAATATTTTATTCCACTTTATTGTATGAGTCTTTACATTCATCAAGAGGCATTGAAGTATTTGACTTTAACAGAAAAAGCTTTTAATCTTTCAAACACTCTTTAAGGAACATTTTGGGAAGTTCTTAATCGTAATTAGATTAAACAAATTCATTTTGAGCACTTGAAGTTTCATGATTTTAGGCTGATTGGTCGACCTATATGGGTTAACGGTTAATCAATATAAGTTGAAGTTGTTAAATTTGATATATTATGAGCTTGTTGTAACATTAGTTAATGTATTGTATAATCAATGTGCCATATTGGTTGACCAATATGCTTATTAGTCAACCATTATTCTAACGATTAGTGAATGTTGTGCCTTTTGCATACTAATCGACTAGTATGCTATACTACCTGACTAGTAATTTGAATACAGTTCTTGTAAAAATTTATGAGTGATTTTCAATCATTTGAACATATTGTTTTATATTTGTATAAGTGAGCCTTTATGGAGTTATCAAATGAACAAGTGGGATAATTTTAAGATGAAAAAGTGGGATAATTTTGAGTTGTAATCCTTTAGTAGGGTCTTGGATACTATACTTAAGAGTGCTCAAGTGAGATTAAGGTTTCTTTTTACTTGGGAAAAAGATTGTAAGAAGGGTTCCTCTTTATCAAGGAAGATTGTAAAAAGGTTATTCTTCATCTTAAAAGAATAATTATAGTGGAATTATAAGAAGATTGTTAGGACTAGATATAGGCAAGATTTGTTCGTCGTACCACTAAAAATCAGTTTGCATTTTATATTTCCTATCTTATTTAAATTATTGTTCAATTGTTTGATTCGTTAAGCAATCAATTTATTTATTGTTGTCAAATTGAGTTCATTAGTTAAAAAAATCCTTGAATTTTATAAACACTCAATTCACTCTCCTCTTAAGTGCCATTTGGGATTAACATATTCTAATATGCAAAGTTGAGTTACATTGTAAACCAGCTATGACAGCTTCATATTTCTCTAACTTATCCCTCACTCCACTAGATTATCAAATAAGATGCTTATAATGATCTATATTATGTTCATGGTAAAATCGTAATCTATCACCACTCTATCTTCCTCACTTCCTTGCTTATCTTTGGAAGATTTTTTTCTTTGGGTTTGAGATATAATGACCCCATAAGGAAATGTTAGTATTAAAAAGCACTTTCTCACATTTGTCTCTCAAAAATTCACTCCACCTCACACTTTAAAATCTTGACTAAAGGTTTTGTGCAAACTAGTTAATCTATCAAGACAGCTAGTTTTAATCACTAATATTAAAAATGTGAACAAAAGAATTTAGTGATGACTTATATACTAAAAACTGCCAAAAACTTCTCGTTTAGGATTTATGGTGCTACCAGTATCATTTTGAAAATGTTAAGGTGTAATGTGATAATATAGATAACGATAGGGATTAACTTAAACTTTTTATAAAACGTTAGGGGACAGTTCATATATTTTTTCTTGCCAATATAACTAGTAAGATTCAATATCGATATGAACAAGGATGAAGGATTATTTTATCAAGTCGAGTTTGATTTAAGAAATGAACTTTAAAACACAAAATAAGGATATAAATTTCCACACGCACATATAATAAAGGATGGGAATGATAAGATTATGAGATTAATCGCCACTAGCTAGCTAGATAAATTTACAAGTTATTAGAGAATCTAGCAAGAAATTTTATAATCACAAAATGAAGAAAAATCTCTCCTAGTATTTTTGATTAATGAATAATACCATCCTCTTATTACATCAATATGAAAGCCTTTTATAAGCATAAGAGACTTAAGACCTAAAGTCCTGAAAGGAAACTAAGATTTTTTATCATAACACAATTAGGAAATAACTAAATAAATTTTTAAAAGTCAATCATATCTAATCATGACTTAAATTTAAAAAATTAAAATAAGCTAATTCTATTAGTTCAACATCAAAGCACGTTTTATACTAGTACCGATTTTGTTTTAAAATTTTACATGTGCTTTTTATGGATGAGTCTAGTGTCGATCATAGGTACCACTTTGGCACTGACTTGTTTATGTTTCTTTAATCTATAAAGTAATATAAGACTGACACCAGACACCAATATGACATCAGCGTTGGTTACGTTCTATTTACTCTTTCCATGGCTTACTCTTTCGCTTGAACCGATATTATGACCTTAAATTCAATCTCTTAAAGTAGCATTACTTCACTTTTTACGTACAGATCTACCATTAAGTCATTGAGAGCATCTTTAGCCTTCTTTACTCTACTCCTTGTTAATGGTCCCCTAATGTTTGGTAATGGATCTTAGCAACTTTTGGCACTTGATTTGAACTATTTGCAATAGGTTTAAACCCTTGTTTATGTCTTCCTTGCTTAGAAGCTTATGTAGTTTAAGTAAATGCTTGATTCCCATCAAGTTATAAGGAATAGCCTTAGTCCCTTTTGTGGTACCAAGTTCGAAATACCAAAGAAAGATGAGTGTTGAAGAATGTGAATAGATATTAGAGATATCAATAAGATCATATTCGAGTATAAGCTTCCAATTCCCTGTCTTGGAGATATGGTATATCTTCTAACTAGTTCTAGTTAGTTTTCCATAATATGATTAGATAATGGTCATCACCAATTTGCATTAGGCTAGGGGACAAGTGGAAATTCCATTTTAGACCTAAGATGTTTTGTTTGAATGCTTAGTCATGCCTTTTATTTTGTGTAATGTTTTTAGTATTGTCCGATGCCCGGCAAGTAAGGTTCACGCAAGTAAATAGGGAAGTATAAGTATCGATCCACAGGGAGTTACTGATTAATTACTAGGCTAAAATCATTCAATTATTTGGGATGATCACTCAAGTGTTGATTATTGATAAATTAATTAATAAATGAACTGCTAAAACTAATCCTAAAGCAAACAGAATAACTGCACAACTTATATGAGTCTGTAAGGAATAAATCAGATATATAAAAGGCAGGTTTCAAATTTGGTTTCATGATCGACTTCTAATTATTCTCTTCTGGTTTATTTAATAATCTTGATCGCTAGACCTTGAAGGAAACTAAATCTAAATTATCTATGATTCTCTATTGAGATGTCAAAGAAGTATCATAGTTAAAATCAATCCCGACTATCTTGGCTCATGAAAGTAATTCCACTCACAACTTTTTGCCTATATCTAGGTCAAAACCTAAAAGTTCTTAATTTTGATTTTCCACTACCGATTTTCACCTTTCGGTTCTTGAACCAATAAATTCGACACAAATTATGTGAGGCCTAACACATAACAAGCACAATAATACTTAAAACAAGAATCAATAGCCACGAATCAATTTTATTAAATAAAATCTAGAATCAAATCATGTAGAAATTCGAAAACTACATCCCATCTTTGAAACCTAATAAAAAATCTACTCACTCATGTTCATATTTAACAAAATAAATATCAAAACAAGGAGAATAGACATTAGAGGAGTAAGGAACAAAGAACTTTGTTTCGTTTTATCTCTCGTGCATCCAGCTCTCCCAGCATCCAGCCCTCCAGCGTCCAGGTCTTGCTCTTCGTGCGTGGTCTTCGTGTGTCCGTGAGGTAGCCCTGCGTGCGTCCAGGTCTCTAGCATCCTGCGTCCTTTTATTTTTGTTCTTCTGGCGTATGTGAGATCGTTGCCCTGTTCCTCTAGTCTCCTCCAAATTAAAACCTCACCAACTAAAAACCTAGCACCTTAAAACGTTTTCCTCCACTGCATTTTGGACTTTTTTCTGAACCTTACTGCTGTGTCATTTTTTTTCTTCTTGTTCACCTCCCCTTCGTCAGATCCCATGGCTAAGTAATAAGAAAGGTATATTTATATCTCCCAAGTTAGCTGCTGATGTGGCAACTTCTTAGGTCTAATTTTTAAGCCAAACTTTATGCTTTCTACGAAGAAACAAGAAAAATAAAATAAATAACAAACTTAATAAAAATAAATTGTTGGCCCCCAATTTTTTTCTTTTTCTTGATAAATAAGTACGATTTACATCAATTATAAGATCTTTATGAAAGTTGTGGAGTTAATTATTATGTTGATATTAGAAAGAT
>JANZXP010039076.1:0-12257 GCA_027576715.1 Erythroxylum flavicans | reverse complement strand
TTTGTAACAACTCTGACTGTGGTTAAAAATGAGAAAGTGACATTGAATTCCTTCTTATGTATGATTCTGCTATTTTAGAGATTGGGATAATGAAATGTATATTTGCATGTCTCCTATATTGAATTTTTCAAGGTTGTTGTACTAGAATAGCTTGTTAGAATTGGAGAGATTGTGTTCTGAACGTGAAGGAAAAATATAGAGGAAGAGTATCGTCTGTGCTGACGTCACACACAGATGCAAAGGAAGAACACAGACGAAAGGAATCGTCTGTGCTGACGTCACACACAGACGCAAAGGAGGTACACATGCGCATGAAACATGGATGCAAGGGAACATATATAACACGTCATAACACAGACGCAAGGAATCGTCTGTGATGACATGTTAAAAGGCAGACACGAATGAAATATAGACGATAAGAGGAGGTCAAACCCAAATGATAAAAGTCAAAGACAAACGATAAAACACAGATGATAGGCCAAACACAGAAGAAGAATTTACGAGGTTATGCTAATTGAATTGACCCAAAGCATGTTTATAGGTAAATTGTGGACTCACCAACGCTGTCCTTGGATATATTTAGGCTTGAATGGTTTAGTTGAACGCAAGTGGTTGTGTAACAATATTGGTAACCGAATGCGATCGTCGGGCTCTAAAAACAGGGTCCAACAGGCCAGACTGTCAGAAAATCACTGACAGAATACATTACTGTCGGTAAACCCCGACGCTGATTATTGAACCAAGCATTTGTGCATAAATTTATCAACGGAGTGATTATACCGTCAGAATTCACTAATGGAAAATATATCCGTTGGTAAATCCCTAATGTTAGTTTATTGTGGAAAGTATGCCTACCTAATTTATCGAGAAGTATGACGTTTTTGTCACTATATTCCATCAAAAAATTTACTGGGATATTTTCCCTCCACCTTTACCGACAAAAAATTTGTCTGTCACAAAATGGAATTTTTCACAACAGTGTTACCAACGAATATTGATTTTCCACTCTAATTAGCTATGGTATTTGTTCTTATAGTGCATACAATAACCCCTTAGGAGGTCCTTAAATCAACTTAATATCTAAAAAGGATCCCTCTAGAAGTCCATAAACCAACTTAAAAGTTATATTAACTATTAAAAAAAGAAGGAGAAGAAGCTACATGTAATGAAAAATAATTTGATGATGTCTTTAGGACAAAGTTGAATAAGAGGAAAGCCAAAGGCTCAAAACCTATCATTCCTCCTCTTTAATTTCAATATTAGCATGGAATGTTAGAGGGCGTAATAACTATATGAAGAAGCAAGCTCTTTACAATTACTTACACTCAATAAAGCCTAAGATGATAAGCCTTTTGGACATGAAGCTTAATGCTAATGAATGTAGGAAGTTGGATTGTTTAAAGAAACACTAGCCAGTTATCACTAACCATCATTGTCACTTTAATGGAAGAATATTTATGGATTATAACCTTGACAACTAATTCCCTGGGAAATGAAGCTGCTTGAAAATAAACATTTGATCAATTTAATATTTTTTATAATAGCAACATATCTGTCCAAAAAGCCTATTTGTGGGTGTTAGTCCCTAATGGCACTTAAGATGAGGGTAAATTGCATTTGATTAATTTTAAACAAAATATTTACAGATTTAGTGTGTTATTGAGTACAATTTATAAAACATAAAAATATGATGTAAAATAATAAATTTTAATAACACATTTAAGCAATAATGTAAAAAACCTAAGGGAAGGGAAACATGAATCGATTTATAGTGATTTAGCAATCAACTCTTGCCTACGTTCACTCATAAGACTTTTCTTAGAATTCAAGTATAACTCTTCCTTCAATATCAAAAATAACCTTTATATAATCTTTTCTATGTAAAGAGGATCCCTTTTACAAGCTTCCTTTATAATGAAAAGGAACATCAATGCCACTTAGAATACCCTCAAATATAATATATAAAACCCCAACAAAAGCTTAAAACTCAAAATATCTCATTTTATCACTTTGATAAGTTCAAAGAGGCTTACTCATAAAAATATAAGACAGTAATTCTCAAACGCTTAACCAAAACCTAGAAATATGTAAATAAGAGACCCAAATACTTTTCTATCCAATATATATTTAAAGGTTTTTAGGATCTCAACTAACTAGTGGAGCCAAAACTAGCCATTATAATAACTAGTTTTAAAATACTGTTCAATCACTAAGTCATATTAGTTGACCAATGTGTATTTAGTGCGCAATATTCACGAATAATTGCATATTGTTTAACCACTAGACCATATTGGTCAGCCCATATGTCCCATCTTGGTCAACTAGTATGTCCTTTGGAGAGACATTAGTCAACCACATCATTATGTTAGTCAACCAATGTGTCAACAAACTCATTTATTACATATTTAACTTATATTGATCGATCATTAACCTATATTAGTTAATCAATCCTCCTAAAATTATAATGGAAACAACTTCAAATGCTCAAGCTTGATTTATTTAATGTAATTGTAATTTAGAAAACTTATAAAAGTATTACAAATAGTGTTTGAAGGATCATGAGGTGACAACGCGTGTCGAGTGCACTGCAAAATTTACCTAATTCTGTACACTAAAATTTGTAGTTATGGTAAGTCAGGATCGAATTCATAGGAAATGTTCGGTTAATTTCCATAACAAAATTAATTAATGCAAGGAAAATATAAAAGGGGGGTTTTTTTGGATATTTAACAATTTAGAAAATAAAATAAAAGTAAACTATCGAAAAAATTAAAATAAGCAATCGAAAATGATTAAACTGTTGAATATATGTAAGGTCCGGTTCTAGGTTCAATCTTAGCCTAAACACGATCGAGCATATTTCATTATCCTAACATCTTTACAACTCTCTTCGGATTATCGATCTGAGACTAATAAAATGCTCTCCTAATCTTGGTTTTCCCTTGAGTTTTGTTTAAACCTAACTACCGAACAACCTAGAATATGATCTCTAGGTTTAATTTGGAAGTCGCATTACGAATTGGAAAATGATCAGTATAAGCAGTAACCTCACACATTCAGGTTATCTAACCTAAGATACGAGATCATTAGATGCTACTCACAAACATCAAAAGTAATGGTTATGGATTAAATTCAATGGTTTAGCAATAGGTTTGAAATAAAACAATCAAAATAACATATTAAGATCATTCATCCCAAAACCCAATCAAATCAACACCAACAAAACAACAATCCAAAAAGAAATTACAACGTTAAAATGATAAAAATAGCTTAACCATGACTTGGCGTCGATATTCCCTTTGAACCAGCACCGGGAAGTTAGCCTTCTATCTTCATTTTTATTCTCCAGGTATGAGCCATCTTCTTCCTGCTTCGGTGGTGAAAAAAATAATGAGGGAAACCTAGCTCCTCCACTCTATTCCACGCCACTCCTCTCTTCTCCCTTTGCTACTATTCATGTAATGTGACAAATAAAGATTAATGGACCACTTCAGTGTTCACGTGTGTTAAACACTCTCTGCCGCTAGCTCTCTCTTCTCTTCTCCTCGCTACATTAAAACTAGTCTCCACTCACGTTTTCTTCACCAAAACATATGGGAGCTTTGGTTTTTTCTTCTTCTCCAATTTAACCCTCACACTCCTCATTTTATTCTCCAAAATGCAGCAACCTTTCCACTCTCTTTTTATGATAAAAACTAACTTCGAAGCATGGAGAGATGGCTTAACTGAATAGGTGATCCAGCTGCTACCTCTCCTTTGGTCTTCACCTTGTTTCAGCTGTCCCTTCTTTTGTTCTCCACTTCAGCCCTCTCTAGTCGACACTTCCTCCCTCTTTTCTCTAATTTCGTAGCCCTCCTTTAGACTCATGAGGCAGCTAGGCTAAAAATTAGACAAAATGTACATGTGTTGCATTTTTACTTCCCCTCGATTCTAGCTCTCCACGTTTTTATTCTTCCACATTTTCTGCAGCACTCACACACTCACGTTCTCTTGTTTAGCCCAACACCTCAATATCCATTTGTTTTTTTATACTTTAAACATGGAATAATAGTTGTAACTCACGTGATATACATTCAGCCCATGCAATCTATGCAGCTGTGAGTAAGAGCCCTCCAAATGTGTAGCTGTCCAATTTTTGTTTTATTATCCCAGCTTTTTCATACTACAGCCGACACCATTTTAGCTTTGTCCTCTTGCCAGTCATCTTCATGTCACACTTCTTTATTTTTCTAGCCCCTGTTCATATCACACATATGTATTCTTTATGCCTTAAACCTTAGTGAAATTAAAATACTACATAGTCGTGAGTTACAATGCAGTATTCTTCTTTGTGTTTCCATCATATGTCTCATCTTTCTTGTAATCTAATTGTCTTCTCTTGCTTTCAATCTTCTTCTTCTTCATGCTCCATGAATCAATAACATATGAAAAATGAGAAGATGGCTTCAACGGACATGCTTTCAGGTCGATTTAGTTCCTAAGCTTTTGAAATGTACCTAAGATCAAATATGAGCTAAAGTGAGTATCCTAAGCATTTCTAAGGCATTAATCACTAAGTGTACTATATCAAATGAATCAACATTTAAACACATATTAGCTCTTATGATTTAGTTCAACGTTGCATTCCAATCATATGATGTGCAGTAATTTGCCAACTTGTATAAGATTTGACTCCCTACAAATTTTGAGTATACATAGTTGAAATAGAGATGGTTCCTGTCTTTAGGTATTTATAAAAAATAATTAAACTACTGTTTTGTCAATAAATTTCCTAGATTAATCTATAAAGAGCAAGCTAGCTATAATTAATTTGATAACTTTCAGGGAAGATGCTATTTTCGAAGAAAAATAAGTTTCCAAATTTCATAGTTAATTCTCTTACTATGCTTCCATTGCTTGACTTTGATCCATCTTCATTTCAAGGTTAGTAAATTCCACTTCTATTATGAAATTAGGTGTGTAGCATGAGTAATAGATATAGCTATCAATAATATAAATAGGAAAATAAATTTCATCATAGTTTTTTATCTAATCAATGCTGTATATATAGTCATATATTGTCCATATTAAAGATTCTAGGGGTACCATATGCATGCTTATTCCTACTGTGGCCTAAAATTTTCTTTTAATAATGCCCTTTGTAATATAAAGGTGAAGGTATTGGAAGAATAAACTAATTTAAAATTTTCTATGAAATCTCTTCATAATTTTAAAGTGATCTTCAGTAGTTTCTATAAACCTTTTTAATTTCCTAAAAGACCTCCTAGATTTCCTAAAAGACCTCATAGTTAGTTATCTTACTATGCTTCCATTGCTTGACTTTGATCTATCTTCATTTCAAGGTTAGTAAATTCTACTTCTCTTATGAAATTAGGTGTCTAGCATGAGTAATAGATATAACTATCAATAATATAAGTAGGAAAATAAATTTCATTATAGTTTTTATCTAATCAATGCTGCATATATAGTCATATATTGTCCATATTAAAGATTCCAGGCATACCATATGCATGTTTATTCTTATTGTGGCCTAAAAGTTTCTTTTAATAATGCCCCTTGTAACATAAAGGTGAAAGTAATGGAAGAATAAACTAATTTGAAATTTTCTATGAAATCTCTTCATAATTTTAAAGTGATCTTTAGTAGTTTCTATAAACCTTTGTAATTTCCTAAAAGACCTCTTAGATTATTTAGGAAACCTTTTTAAATGCTTAAGATTTAATATATCTTCTTTAGAAGTTTCATTAAGTTTTTTTAAGCTTGATGTACTAATGAAGGTAGAGTGAAGAAAAACCTAGAGTCTAATAATACAAAAATGTTATTGTAGCCATAGCACTACAATTTTCTTAGATACATTTATCAATCTACTTTCATCTTAATTTTCTACTATCTTCTACTAATGCCAACAAGATTTCGTATTTATCTTTTTTTTTAAGAATTCATAAACTTTATTGTTATTCTCCATCTATATAAATCAAATCCTCATGTTCAATAGAGAACATTATGATTATTGGAGTTCACAAATGGAAAAAAAATTCATTTCATAAAACTTATGGAATGTTGTAGAGAGTGATTACGTAAAACCACCTTAAGAAGGAAGTTTAGAGTCATGATTAGAGGAAGAAGGAAAAGAATTCAAGGATAACATAAAAAGAAATGCAGAAACTTTTAGAGTTATTCAACTAGCTGTGAGCAAGCCAAATTTTCCCATAATTTATAGAATGAAAAAGGAAAAAAAAAAGGCCTCAAATGTTTTGAAGGAAAAGTGTCAAGGATCTAACAAAACCATTGTGGTCAAACTTTAAAAGGCTCTAGAGAGATTTTAATAATCTAAAAATGATTGAGATTTTTCTCTATAACCTCAGAAATTGTCAATCAAATAAAAAGTTATAAAGGCACTATTGAATAAAGGAGAATATTACAAAATATTTTAAGGAATATACCACAAAGATATGACTATATGGTTGTAGCTATTAAAGAGTCTGAAAATTTATTCCAATTTTTTATATATGAGTTATTCAAATCATTAGAAGCATATAAGTACATGATCTAAAATCTGAAAAGCAATCTTTGAAATAAAAATTTTAGTCCAAAATTAACTTGTAAGAGAAGAATTCCAATAATGAAGACCAAAGGAAGAAATGGGGATCATCATTCAAAAAAGGCTGACACAGTAAAGGTCATGAAAACTAAAAGAGTGGCAATCAAAATTGCATCATTTACAAAAAAAATCCAATCATCAATCAAAAATATTTTAATTCAGATGCAAGAAGTGTAAAATTCCGAATCAATCTTAAAGAATTTATTGGTATTAAGATAAAAATGATAGAAAAGAAGACATCGATGAAGTAATTAATTTCTCAAAGGAAGCTGAAGTCTTATTTTCTTATATGGGTGTTGAAAAAAAATCAATATGCTTGATATGTTATTAGTTGATGTAGCAAGCATAAGATAGGAGATTGAGAACAATTTGAAGGCCTTGATGAAGGTTATTCTTCTTAAATAGAATTTAGTGGTAACAAGATTATAAAAATTGAAGGAAGAGGTGTTGTTGTAGACCGGTCTAAATAAGGCAGTAGGAAACTCATACACGATATCTGATATATGCTCTCAGTATTATCAATAATATACTAAGCATTCGATAGATGATATGGAAGGGTTAAAACTAATTTGATGATGACTTATGCAATATCATTGATAGGAAAATAAGAAAATTTTTGTATAGGTAAAAATGTGCTTTAACAATGTTTTTCCAATCTCCTTAAAGGCAAATTGAAATTTAATTTTGCAAAGTGAAGAAGTGAATGAAACCTTTCTCTGGCATTTATGGTATGGGCATTTTAACTATTAAAAACCCACTGTAATCGAACTACCTAAAATTTGTGAAACTGAAAAAGTTTGCGAAGGTTGTATGTATGGTAAAATGTAACATCTTTCATCTTCTAAATCTTCATAGAGGACACATGCTCCTTTAGAACTTATGCATACTTTATCACTTAGTGGAAATAGATGTTTTTATCCCTTTTTGTTGATGATTATACAATAATGTCATGGTTGATTTTCCTATAGAAAATTTCAGATGCTTTTCCTATCTTTATATAGTTTATTGCTCTTATAGAAAGACAAACTGGAAATAAATTAAAGAACATGTTAGATGCTTTTCCTACCTTTGCATAGTTTATTACTCTTGTAGAAAGATAAAGTGGACATAAACTAAAGGCAGTTAGATTAGATCATAGTGGTGAATTTATTTACTAGACATTTATAAAGTATTGCAAGAAAAATAAGATTCAAAGACCACTAACTATTTGTCACACACCTCAATCGAAGGGAGTTGCTGAACATATTAAAATAGCAAGTAGCATGTTGCAAGGTAAAAACCTTCCTAATTTCTAATGGGCTAAAGTGATTCATACAATTGTTCATAGCCTTAATCATTCATCCATAAAAGTAGTTCACAAAAAAGCCCCTCTTAAAGCTTAAAGCTTAAAGTAGTTGCAAACCAATGGTAGATCAATTTAAAATCTTTGGTTACATTACCTACACCTTAAAAACGTTTCATACAAAATAGAAGTTTAATAAGAAAGGAAAAGAATTGGTTATAGTGATGATCCAAGGGTTATCACCTTTTTAATCCAAACACAAATCAATTGCAAATATATAGAGATATTTGTTTAATGAGTTTACAAGTTGGACAAAGAAGGATGAAGATTCCAAAAGCATTTATATTCTTTTTGAATTTGTAAAAATTTAGCAACATGAATCTATATATGAGTCAGTTTTAGGAGAAAGCTTAAGTGAAAGATCTCATTGATCAAATCCAACTGAAATTGATCCTTCAATATTTGATTTTGACTCATTCTAAGAAAGGTGCATTGTCTAATTGATATTTATAAGTCAAGTAATGTTTCTTTCTTATTTTGTGAACCTTAGTCTTTTAATGAAGCTACAAAAGAAGGAGTATGGAGAAAAGCAATTAATAACAAAATGGATAGTATATAAAAAACACCACATAGGAGTTTAGACATGCTTAAAAGAAGAGATTTCATCAAATTAAAATGGATGCATAAAAAAATCAATGAAGATAGAAGCATTCAAAAGTATAAAGCTCACTTGGTTGCAAAAGGTTTTTCTCAACATTTTAGAGTTCATATTAATAGACATTTGCTCTGGTTATTCATATAAAAACTATTATAGTTTTTCTAGCCATAGCTACCAAATTGGATTTAGAAGATTTTTAGCTTGATGTGAAGATTGCATTTTTTAATGATGATCAAGAGGAAAGGGTCTATGTGGTACAACCATAAGGTTTCACTGGTAAAGGTTAAGAAGATAAAATATATCACCTTAAAAAATCATTATATGGCTTAAAGTAAGCCCACGTGTATGGAACATGAAGATTAATTCTTATCTTTAACAAAATAGTTTTTTCAAAAACCAAAAGAAGCCATCTCTTTATGTGAAAACATAAGAGTAATTATAACTTTCTTATTATGTGTTTATATATAGATGATTTGATCTACACTAATATAAATTTAAGGATGGGTAGCAAATTCAAACGTTGAAAGCAAAATTTTGAGATGATTCTTTAGGTACATGAAATATTTTCTTAGTAATTAGGTAAAGTGATTTAAAGGGAGATTTTCATCTCTCAAGAAAAAGGTATTGAAATTTTCTCAAGAAATTTTACATGGAGTCTTGTATACCAATGTCCACTCATTTGGCTTTAAAGTTATCGTCATCTATCCCATAATCAAAACTCACTATCCTTTTCCCATACCTCATATTGAGGTGCCTATCATTGTAGGTGAGCAAGTACATAAATTAATAGACACATTAAACTTAGTGAAGAGGTATTCATGCTATATATATATATATATATATTATTACCACAACTTTCTTTTCGTAAAGGAATTACTATTACTACTTTAGTTTCTTTTCAAAAGTAGTATCAAACTTATAGTCTTTAAAAATTACCAAACATTATTATGAATGATACAAACAAAAGAGTAGATCTACACAAAGATTGGCATAAGATTCTATACAATATTTGCTATAGGTTCCAAAATCGAGATGTATAATTTTCAAAACTAATAATTAACATATTATACTAAAATGTTAAAGAATATTTTGTAGACAATTCAAAAAGTTATCAAAATCAATTCTAGACTCCTTTAAAATTTTTTAAGAATTAAAATATTATTCCTTAGAAGGAAGTGAATGTATAAAGTCTACAAGGACTATGTTAAGAGCAGTTGTAACCTGTTATATTTTTAGTCAAAGCATAAACATTTTCCTAACTTGAATTCTAGTTATGCGAGTCTCTAATTGGTGATGGTCTTGAGCTAATTTTATGCTTAATCTTGAATAGGCTTATATGCAATTTGATTTTGTCATTTATAGATCTAGTGAACTCCTCTTCATCTCGACTTAAATTAGAGAATACACTTTCGTTTCTTTCATCCTATACACTTATGGTTAGATATGATAAAGATATGTCAATCACTGATCTATTTCTTTTATTCATGCTTATGAGCTTCACACTCCAATCTATTATCTCATTCCACCAACCAGAAGGATTCATCATATCACATAAGTTCATTATATATTTCCAAGCCTTACTTGTGAAATAAAATTGAAAAAAATGATCATCATATTCCAACTCCATCTTGTAAAGAATACACCAATTAAGAATGCAAAAATACATCCCTAATCTAATATAGAGAGCTTGTATTAAATTGCTAGCCATATTGTATATGATACTTTAGGATAATGATCTTTAAACCATAACACTTTAATCTAGCTTATTTGGGGATTAACCTAATTGTATAACAATCTACATGAAGTATTGGAGTAGTTCTAAAAAGCTTCTAATTTCCATATCACTCTATCCTCTATATTATTTTGTAGTATATAATTGTACTATTAATGGCCAGCCTAGTGACCTGTATCTATACTTAAAGCTATGTATCTATAACTTATTTCTTTTAGATATTAAAGAATATTATAAATCAACAAAAGAGCCAAATTATAAAATGATTGTTTATCCTGAGTAACTAAGTCCATAGCTTAGGTTATTAAGGATGGTCAAACAATCAACATTTACTAAAAAAAGGATGGCTTCAAAGCATAAATCCTTTAAAAACAAAAGTAAAGACCGGAACAAGAATATCACTAGGAATGATTAACAAACCTGAAACTCTATAAGCATATAACAACCTGAACTTTAAAGATTTCAAATAGTGGCCATTTTAGGAGAAAGATTGACTCCTCTCCTTTTATCAATGCTTTCTTTATTTTATTGATGTTCCTATTAGTAACGAGCTTCACATTTATTTATTTATTTCTAAAGATTTTTAAGTTACTTTTCCATCATATTGAATAGATTGCACAGCCAAAAGTTGCCTTAAATAGTTCGTAATCCTCTTTAGTAATCTGTTGAGAGTTAGAGGCCCAATGAGCAATACTACTCTAGTCTATAACATGACAAAAGTGGTTGCATCTTTGTTACTTATCCTTCTATAGTAAATTGGAAAAGGGTTAAGTAAATAAGAGGTTGAATAATAGATTCATAAGTTTATGTATAACTTATAATTAGGATTAGGAAAGAGCAGTGCAACACCCTTAATCTTGTGCTAAATCTTTCCTACATTGCTAACGCCAATATAAAGATGATATTTAGATATAGGAACTTACTCCAAACTATTTTGTCCTAATAGGAACTTGGTGAATGGAGTTTGAACATGTCCTTACAGGTTTTGTTCACGATGATCCTAAGTGAGTGCCTTAAGCTAAATAGGGATTTGGTTGGTATGATGGAAAGCAACTCAGGAAAGTCCCATTGCTTCTATTATTGAAGAATAAGTTCCCACCATCTATAAGAGCTTTAACTTTTACATTTTTAGAATAGAATAGCCACAGACTATTATAATTAGGAAGAAGATACAAGGGGTTTAAAGTACCCCAATTATCAAACCAATTATGTATCTTCACCATTTATAATTTTGATTTTGATTTTATAAAGTTTCTCTTTATTTCATAACTTGGTGCATAATCTAGTAAGAGTCTTGTCTAGGCTTAAGAGTTAAAATTTTTTTGTTCAATAATTAATTTCTATAGATCCATTTTACCAATAATGACTCTTTTATCATTGATAATTCTTCATATTCTCTTTGTTAGTAAAGCCTTGTTCATCACCATTATGGAATGTATTCTCAAACCACCCTCACTTTTTAGAAAGCATATGTGTTACCATCAAACCTTAGTATATGATTTTGTATTATTGTCACCTATCCTAAAGAAGTTTGTAAAAGTTTTTTGATATCCTTGCATAGCTTCTTAGGAAGGAAAAGATGGGATGACCAATATATATATATACATATATGTATATATGTTGTTAAGAACAGATAAAATCAATTGTAATCTTCCTACGTAAAAGAGATAATTATCCTTCTACTTATCAATTTTCCTAAGGCTCTGTTTGGTTGAGGGGTTGAGGATGGAATGGAATGGAACGTAACACGCTTCCATCGTTTGGAAGGAAGTTTTATAATGGAATGGAATGAGATGGAATGGAAGTGGAGGGTTTCATGTTACATTCCATTCCATCCTAAACAGTGAAAATAAGAAACCTCCGATTTGGGGGGTTTAGGATGGAACGTAAACTACTAAATACAAACTACCTAATATACCCTCAATAATTTTTCGTAATACCATCTGTGACCAAGTCATAATATTATATTAAATAGAATTAATAT
>JANZXP010039017.1:0-12260 GCA_027576715.1 Erythroxylum flavicans | reverse complement strand
ATTGTTTAGTGTGTTACATTGAAAGAGATGTATTTGCAAATATTGACAATGATCTTGTTATGAAAAGATTTCAATCTGTAAAAAGTAGGCGAGAATCATTGTAATTTTAACTATTTTATATTCTTAATAAAACTTTATTTTTTATTTAGTTTTAATCTGAAATTTTTGTGAAATCTATATTTTATTTGAGCCCTCCTATTTTAAATTTCTGGCTCCGTCACTATACAGGTGGGTGTTGTCTCCTCTGAAGATGGAGGCTTAATGATGTTTTTATAGTCCAAAAATCCTAGATTTAATGAAGCCTCGTAGATTGCCTCGGATTTCAATTCCCATGCCCATGGGAATCTGCATGATTCCCACGAGCATGGGAATTATAGACAGAAACACTCTTCATTTTCTATTGTGATTTCACACGTTCGTGGGAATTTTTCTGATTCCCATGAACGTAGGAATTTGTCCCAGATGCACTTTCCTTGTCTTCTCTTCTTTAATCTCTTGTTCATCCTCCAAGTTGCTCCCTCTTATTTCCTACGTAAAAATAATCAATTCTTACCCTCAATTAGCATCAAACACATAAGAATAACACTGAAAATCAAACTTAATGAAAACATGTAAAATGAATCCTAAACTAGAACAATAAACAACAATTATGTAAGAAAACATATGCCAATTACCTATAAAAACATATCCTAATGCACACCTATCAACCCCTAAGTAGTCTAGCCACACATGTTCAACATTAACTTAATAGAAATCAAAACTCTTTATACTAGCAAATAACTAATCATGACCGAAATTACAAAATATAAACTAATTGCATCAAAATAAAAGTTCCAGCATACATAACTTGCTCAACAACCCAAATTAATTCATTATGAATCTAAGAACATGAATAAATTCTAATTATTAAGCACAAATTAATCCACAGCATCATAAATAAGCAAAATCCCATAATATAAACCACTGAACATTCAAATACCCTAAAAATTCAGATCTAAAAAGGCACATAAATAAGATCAAACAACCAAGATTAAAGCTGGAAAATTGAAGGAATTTATTATAACATTATAGGATATGTAAAAAATCTGATTAACACTAAGAAAGCTTTAAACTAATGGAATGAATATGAAAATAAAACATTGAAACTGAACGAGAATAGCTAAGCTTATGGAAAGTAACAAAAACTTCTTTGATGGTTCCTCCTCTCTTCTTGGAGTTTTCCAAAAATGGCAAATTTTGAGAGCCCTTATCTCTTCTTAGAGTTTTCCCAAAAGTGGCATATTAGAGAGTAGTTTTCTAGGTTATTTCTCTTTATTTATATAGAATTTTCCATTTAGGATAAACCCTAGGTTTTACTATGCTTAAAAAGTCCAAAAATTGCCTCAAAAACTCGAATCTAGAAGTAAACCCTCGTCTGTTTATGTACAAGCCATGATCGTGGCCCTTAGTGCATGATTGTGGCTAATTTATCTGCTCTCTATCACAATCATGACTAACTCCCCACAATCATGGACTTGTGCTTAAGCTTCTATCAAGATCGTGGCCCTGGGTTATTTCTTGGGTTTTCTCCAATTATCCTTCGAATGTCGTTGATGATTTCTCCTCTATAAATGGCTTCGCAAACTTTATCAAACTTCTTCCTTTTAGCATATATTTGTGTTCAATCCTTTAATCTGTATGTAAACACAAAATCAACACAAATTGAGTATTTAAACACAAAGATAGGATTGAAAAGACATTGAAATGCATAAGAAAATATCAAATGCTTTAATCTTATCAAATACCCCACACTTAAACTATTGCTTATCCTCAAGCAATTTTAAAATTACCAACATATTCTACCAATTTGTTTTCAAAGAAAATCGAGTATGTACAATCCTTCAAACTTTGACAAACTGAAGTATCGAGCTACTACATATATCATAATCTTTTCATCAATGCACATAAACAAAGCCAAAGTTAGACACCATTGATCAAAGGTAAAATAAAACTAAGATGGATTTTCCTCATGATGTTCATTCATTTCACTCAAGTGTTTAAGGTCGGTGTTTCACTAAATACTCCCTCTAAGAGACTACACTACTATAGGCTTGCAAATTCACTAATTCTCTACCACATAGATTATATGCTATTATAGATCAAAAAGGGCTTTTACTTAGGGATGTAATGGGTTTTGGGTTAAGGTCAAAGGATAACTCACAAATATTAACAAAGTACTAAGTAACATTTTGAGGTATGCATATAAATACTACGAACTGTAACTACTTATCACTAACTAATGCTACTATGTTTCCTTCAACAGCAGAAAACAAAAACACTTTTAATCAATAATGCAAAAAACAAAGATGCTTTTCTTTTTTTTTTCTTTTCTTCTTCTTTTTTTCTTTTTTTGTTTACTTGAATAACACTAAAACAATAAGGAAACAATAGCAACACAAATCAATAAAAACATAAGTAATCTTCCTAAGGAAGCATCAAACACAACAAAGAAATAGAATGACTATGAAATGCGATCATATAGGCTCAAAATCTCGCATGTGCTTATATAAAAATCCATCAAAATTTCATACATTACCTAATCACTCAAATATCAAATTATTGAATGAGTTTATATAACTAACTACTTCAATCAATCCATATGATTGACCTTCCACTGAAGTTGCCTAATTTAAATTCAAGTACACAACTCAGTTCTCAGTCAAATTATTATGACAAAATGGCATGGTTCAACATTCATCATAGTTCAAGTGCAAAAATGCAAAAAAATACTTAAATGGGACATTGTCCTCAATGTCCTAAAATCAACAAAAACATAAATAAGGGGATAAGAACATAAGGAATCCCTTGGATTAAAGATGGCTCAGTGACTTGAAAGCAGAATTCACAACTTTGGTCTTGCATTCCTAAAACAAATAGATAAAAAGCAAATAAGGTACTCACATGAAAGCAATAAAGAAAACTGAAATAGTAAAGAACTAAAATGAAAGGATAAGGCAGGGGTGCCTCCCAGCAAATGCTTGTTTAAGGTCACAAGCTCGACTTCTTTCAACCGATATCAGCTAATGTATGTTGGAGCTTCAAACTCCATCACCTCCACATTGTGCATTTGAAATCCCTCAAAGTAGGGCTTGAGATGATGTCTATTGACTTTAAAATCTTTCCCCGTCTTGGAACTTTTGATCTCCACTACTCCATGGGAATATACCCGGGTAATGATCATGGTTATTCTATGTGTGTAAGTTTTAATTAAATAATCTAAGGCCAAAACAAATCGCAGAAATTCAAATGTAACAAAACTAAAACAAGAATGCAATTCAATCAAGCAAATCAATTCAAGAACCAATCACGAAAATATTAACAAATTAGCAGTTACAACACACACACACTGAAGAATCAACCTAAGGAACTACCAATTGAGAGAAAGGGAATTTTACCTATGTTTAACGCTAACCTAATCAATTATGAATTACTGAATTATTGGTTCTAGCTGACCCTAGGGTTGATTACTCTCTCTCAAATTATAACCATTAAACCTAATTTATAAACCCTAATTAGATTATGGAAGTTACAATTTCTCAATTAACAACCTATCCAAAACCCTAATTAGATATGAAGTTGTTTAATAAACTATCGAAAACTATTGTATGATCTCTCTTTGTACAATTTATTGATTTGATTTATTTTTTGTTATATTAAATTTCCTAAGTCTCGTTAGCCCAATTTAATTATTTTTCACTGGATTCACCCTCTCAGTTTATCACTAAATTATGCAATTATAGAAATTAAATCATAATAAATTCAGTAAAACATAAATAATCAAATTTTGTTAAATTAAAGATAAAACCTTGAAGGTGAGTTTAGAACATCATCAACATCCAAGAATCCTATCATCAACTATATTCCAATTCTATATAAGAATAAAATTGAAAATAATAGGAAATATGAAATTGAATGGACGACGGGAGGCAGCGACATTGGGAAACTCCTGATCTGAGAAGTACGTCGAGTCGGCTTCTTCCCCTCTCTCACTTTCTTCTTCTCTTCCTCATTCTGTCGATAATTCACTCTAAGATTTCTCTCCAAAGTGGCCAATGCAAAAGCTCCCTCTTCTTCTTTGTCTTATTCTTTAAATACTTTTGCGTTCCGAGCATCCCTCAGGTTTTTAGGGACCAAAAGCTCCAAAAAATCCCTCAAAATGTGAAGTTTTTGAGTGTCTATATGTCTGCCTGATGTAGGCCACAATCATGGTCTTGTATGCCACAATTATGGGCCACATCTGAGTCTTCTGTCACGATCATGGCCTGTTGGGCCATATCTTAAGCTTCTGTCACGATTGTGGCATATAAGCCACGATTGTGGGCTAACTTCAGGGCTTCTGTCATAATCGTGGCCTGTTGTGCCACGATCGTGAGCCATTGTTTCGGCCCAAATATCTCTGAAACTTCTCTGTTCTTCGATGTTGACCTTGAAACACTAACAAACACATTAAGGTACCTCAAAAACTTAGTAATTAGGATCAAAGAATTATACTAACCTATAAACAATTAAAGCATAAATAACTAACAAACTAACACAATTCTAACCTAAACATATACTAAACGATTGAATTGACCATTAAATACATGTCAAGCTAAGCCTTAAAACATGATGCAATTCACACTTATCAGGTAACCTCAAAAGGACCTATCCATAAAGAGCATAACTTATCTGGAAAGAGTTTGAGGTGAGAAAGATATAAAAGTACTTTTTTCCCTACCACAAATGTCTTCCTAGAGATGTTATGATCATGGAATGCCTTAGTCTTCTTATAAATTCAGGCATTCTCAAATGCTTCATCTCGTAACTCTTTGAGCTCTTGCAGCTGTAATTGTCTGTGGGCACTAGTAGCTTTTGACTCTATGTTTCACTTCTTGATTGGCCAATAAGCCTTATGCTGTAGCTCCACTGGAAGGTGGCATGGCTTCCCAAAAACAAGCCTGAATGGTTACATACCTATTGGACTCTTCTATATAGTCCCATATGCCCATAAGGCATCATTGAGGTGCAAACTTGAATCCTTCCTGCAAGGATTCACCATCTTTTCTAAGATGGACTTAATACCTCGATTAGACATCTCAACTTGACCACTCGTCTGAGGGTGATAAACAATTGAAATTTGATGCATCACTTGATATTTCTTCAGGAGGGCCTCGATCGCCCGGTTGTAAAAGTGAGTTCCCTTATCCCTAATAATGGCTCGATGGACTCCAAAACTGGAGAAAACGCTAGATTTTAAGAAATCTGCAACCACTCAAGAATTGTCTGTTTAGCGGCTTTTGCTTCCACCCATTTTGATACATAATCAATTGCATATGGAATATATTGAAATCCAAACGAGGAAGGAAAGGGACCCATACAGTCCATGCCTTAAACATAAAACATCTCATAAATTAATATAGGGGTTTGAGGCATTTCCCTACGGGAACCTAACACACCTGTATGCTGACAGTTGTCACAAGTCCTATAGAAATCATATCCATCTTAAAATAGAGATGACCAGTAAAACCCTCACTCTAGAACCTTGCGAGTTGTCTGTTTTGGGCTAAAATGACCTCCACATGTATAAGAGTGATAAAATATGAAAATAGAAAGAAATTCACTGTCAGGTACGCATTGCCTAATGACTTAATCCGTATAAAATTGCCACAGTTAGGGATCATCCCATATATAAAACTTTGCTTAACTCTTCATCCTCTCCTTTTGTTCCTTAGTGAAATCTATAGGAAATTGATGAGAAACTAAGAAATTCACTTTATCAACATACTAGGGAGTTGTCAACTGTACTGCATATAGCTGCTCATATAGAAAATCATCATTTATAGGGCCCATGTTAGCACCATGCTCCACTATGTGGCTCAAATGATTTATTACTCCAATTTTTGAGCCTCTTTTATACTTTATCTCCTCATCGAACTCCTAAAGTAAGAGTATCCAATAGATAAGCCTTAGCTTTGCCTCTTTCTTCGCCCATAGGTACTTCAAAGCTTATGATCAAAGTAAACAATAATCTTAGTACCCAATAAATAAGACCTAAATTTATCCAAAGCAAAAACTACTACAAGAAGCTCTTTTTCTATGGTGATGTAATTTGCTTGGGCATCATTCAAGGTCTTCGAGGAATAATAAATAGCATGAAGGATTCGCCCCACTCTCTGACCCAAAAATGCTCCCATGGCATGGTTGGAGGCGTCACACATGAGTTCAAATGGCAGACTCCAATTTAGAGGTTGTAAGATGGGTGTAGTAACCAATTTCTCCTTTAGAGCATTAAATGCCTTCTTACACTGCTCATAGAAAAAAACTCTTTATCTTTTTGAAGAAACCTACTAAATGGTTGCGCAACCTTGGAAAAGTCCTGAATGAACCTATGATAAAACCCTACACGAATAAGAAAAGACCGAACTTCTTGCACAGAGGTGGGGCAAGGTAAAAAAGAAACAAGGTCTATCTTGGCTCTATCAACCTCAATACCCGTAGTATAATCCACATGTCCTAAAACTATCCCTTATTGAGCCATAAAATGACACTTTTCATAATTAATAACAAGGTTAGTTTCAAGACATCATTTAAGTACCAAAACGAGGTGATCTAGGGATTGTTCAAATAAATCCCCATGCATGGTAAAGTCATCAACAAAAACTTCAATGATTTTCTCAAGATATTCGGAAAAGATACTTACCATGCACCTTTAAAAGGTAGTGGGGGCGTTGCACAATTTAAAAGGTATCCTTCTATAGGCAAAGGTGCCATATGAGCATGTAAAAGTCGCCTTCTTTTGGTCCTCCAGAGCAATAGAAACCTCAATATAACCTAAATAACCATTAAGAAAACAATAATAAGCATGATCAGCAAGGTGTTCTAACATCTGATTAATAAAGGGTAGGGGAAAGTGGTCCTTTCTAGTCATCGAGTTAAGCTTGCAATAATCCACGTAAACGTGCCACTCGTTCTACACCTGAGTAGGAACCTGCTCCTTCTCCACCACCTTCATCATCAGTGGCTTGACACGTCTTTGTACTTCACGGACTAAGGTAGCTCCTTCCTCAAGAAAAATCCTATACATGCATAAGGAGGACTAATACCTTTAATATCTAGAGGACTAATACCTTTAATATCCACAACTGTCCATCCCAATGTCATCTTATACTCTTGCAACACACTAACGAGCTTTTCTTCTTCTACATTTGTAAGATCACTTGCTATGATAACTGGAAGTGTGCTATTAGTGCCTAGATAAGCGTACTTAAGGTAAGTCGATATGGGCTTCAACTCCACTTCTGGTGCCTATATAATAGAAGGTAACAACCGATTAGTACTGACAGGAAGTTCTAATAAGTGAGGGATATGCCTACCAAAAGGACTTGTTTCAAGTGGCCAAATTGCTTCCTTTAGGTCCTTTCAAAACTTTAACTTACTTTGCCAATCATCAGACATCTTTTGCTCCAACGGGGTAGTCAAGGCTACCTCCAAAAGATCACTCGTAGAAAGAAGAGACCACTGCTCCACCAAAGAGTCAAGAATATCTACCTTGGCGACCGACTCACAATTTGATATATAGCATATGGCATCAAAGATGTTGAAACGAATGACCTCGCCATCAAACTCCATAGCCCACACCCCACTGTGTACATTGATTTTCATCTAAGATGTCTTCAAAAATGGCCTGCCTACCAAAATTGTCGAAGGGATCAAAGAACCCTCATCTTGAATATTTAACACATAAAAATATAAAGGGAAAATAATCTCGTTAACCTGCACCAAAACATCCTCAATAAACCCCTCAAGGTATGTGTTAAATTTATTAGCCAATTGAATGATAACATGGGTATCCTTTAAAGAACCAAGATTAAAAGCTTTAAAAAAGATAACGACATTACATTGATAGAAGCTCCTAAATCTATCATACATCTCTCATACCTCATGTTACTGATCTTACAAGGAATGGTAAAAATAGCTAGATCCTTGCACTTGGGGGATAGCTCCTTTCTAATACTATTGACATACTGCTCACCACACTAATCTTCTTATCTCACCTCATCTTCCACTTGTTGGTGACCAGCTCCTTTAAAAATTTAGCATATTGTGGAACATGATTATTTGCTTCCAAAAGAGGGATATTAACTTCCACCTTGCAAAAAACCTCAAATAGTTTCTTTTTCTTTTCTTGCAACTTATTCTTTGCTAACCTCTTGGAAATGGAACAAGAGGTGAATCATTGGCAATATGGTGTGAAGTACTTACCAGAAGACGGTGATCCTCCTCCTTCTTTGTTAGCTCAATTTCTTCCTGTTCTTCTTTCTCCTTCCCCTTCCTTGGCCCTTGTACCTCCTTGCCACTTCTCAAGGTAATGGCATAAGCATCTTCTCTTGGGTTCCTTTCATGTTGACTACGCAACCTTGTGGAACTTTGGGCCTGCAGCTTCCCCACGACATTAGCTAGCTGACTGACCTGATTTTCCAAATTCTTTAAACCACTCCTCCCGTCTTACTGAAATTGAAGAGTATTAGATGCTAAGCTCTTAAAAATTTCCTCTAAGGATATGCCTCCAGCTTGTTATTGTTGTGGTGGTTGTGGAGGTGGTGGCTTTGATTGAAACTGTGGCTGATTCTTATGGAAATCTGGTGGTACATGGAATCCTTATTATTGTTGCTGATAATTGGGTTAGTGTACATTAGAACTGCTTCCTTATTGTGGGTTTCTATACCTAAAGTTAGGATGATCCTTCAACCCTAAAATGTAAGTGGGGGAAAAAGGGTCATACATCTATTGTTGTCCTTGAAACCCCTTATCTACGTTGACATATTGTTCATTCTACAAGGAAGTGCAAGCATTTATAGGATGGTCAGCTAACGCATAAATACCACATACGTTTGTAGGCCCCTTTCCTATCAATGCTTATTATACTAAGGAAGTTAAATTCGTGACTTACTGCTCCAACTTGGAAATGGAGATGTCCTTTACCAGCTTTGTCTAGAAGGAAGCATTACCGTGATTGCCCCAATACTAGGAGTACACTACTATTATTACTATAAAGTTTCTATCATCCTCCAGTGTCCTGTCCACTAAGGCTACGCGACTCGCAACGTCTATCATATTCTTGTCTAAAGGAAGCAAACCTTCATGGAAACATTGAATTAATAACATGGCACTTATTTGATGGTTTGGACAGCTATTGCAAAGCTTCTTGAAACACTCCTAATACTCATGCAAAGACTCCCCTGTGTCTTGTCGAATGCCACAAATCTCCTTCCTGATGTTAGCGGCTCTTGAGGCAGGGAAGTATTTCTCTAAAAACGCTTGCTACGTTTGCTCCCATGTGTTGGCCGAGATGGCGAGCAAGTCATACAACCACTCCTTGGCTACAACTGCTAAGACAAAGAGGAATGCCTTTATCTTGAGTTGCTCCATTGAGACTCCCGTTAGCTTCATACCTGAGCATGCGATGTGGAGCTCCTTCAGAAAATGGTTGGCATTTGTGATGAAGCCTGATCCCAGTGAGTTAGTGTTATGAAAACTTGTAAAAGTAGGAAGTTCATATATTAGCCTAAGTTTAATTTTTACTTCTTGCTTACCATCTGAATAATTGATACAAAGCAAATTAGGATTGAAAGAAGGAGTTGTAAGCTCCTTTAAGGTGTGTTGATGGTGTTCCATATTCTCTTATGTTTCTTTTGAACTTCCGTCGACTTTTTCTTCAAAGGATAAGGAACGACCACTCTTAGGAAGATGTGTAGGGTTCCTCGCTCTTTTTGACGAAATCTAGTGCAACCTGTACTAGGAGAAAGAGAAAAAGGGCTAAGTGGAGAAGTAACAAACCTCTATTTTCCTTAGCAAATTTATGCAAACGAATGTGTTTTGAGGAACTACAGGACATGCAAACTAATGAAAGAATGAAAAAGATCAGCAAGAAAAATAACACAAGAAACATCAATTAACACATGCAACTCCTCGATAACGGGCCAAAAATTTAATAGCCTATCACTAACTATCAAATAATAAATTCCTAACTACCAAACTATACAGTAAATGGTGAGCTAGGTTCGAACCACAGAGAGCTGGGATCCAAATGCTATTTCAAATGTTGCAAATAAAAGAAAACAAAACACCCTAAAATGATGAAACGAGACAGCTAAGATGTAAAGAACGTAAACAAAAAGGCAAACATAAAGTGAATTTAGAAAATACTAACAAAAATAGTAAAGAAGTGGGTTAGAGATATCTTCGGGATTCTGGGATGCTCATTAATCCTTGAATCTAAATAAAAGGTACTCTCATCATTTTGTTAGCCTATGGACTCGATTAAGCTCTCGAGCTCTTAATTTCTTTTAAATAGGAAAAACTAATAGGCTCTAGAAATGCCTCGATCTCCACTATAACCTAGAATATGCTTTCTAAGCTCAATAGAGAAGATGCATTAGATAGTAAAAAATAACTAACTTAGGCCACCTACTCATAAGCACGGAAGGTGTAACCTATGGGATCCTAGATTAGTTGATTAAGTATCCAGACAAATTTAACTGACCTATTACTACTTCTAGGAATCATTATGGACTATTACATATCACTCGCTCATCCCTAGCCTTCGAATTAGAAAGTTACCTAAAGGGTGATCAAGCCTATAAGCAATTCCTAATTCTTGACATTTATCTTAAATCCCAAACCAACCTAGACCTACAAGCACCAATTAAAAACAAATTCAACTCCATTCTCACAATTTCCATCCCTTCATCGTTATAATATCCCCAGACCCCTAAGTAGTCTAGCCACACATATTCATATTAAGTGCAATAGACATTAAATAAACAAAACCTATACTTAATTAAATAAAAAAAAGGCTGGAAGTTGTAAAAGAAGTGAAAAAAACCGAAATTCAATATTAACTTAACAGAAATCAAAACTCTTTATGCTAGTAAATAACTAATCATAACCCAAATTACAATATCTAAACTAATTGCATCAAAATAAAAATTCCAACATGCATAACTTGCGAATAAACCCAAATTAATTGATCATGAATCTAAAAACATGCATAAATCCTAACTATTAAACACAAATTAATCCAAAGCATCACAAATAAGTAAAAACCCATAACATAAACCATTAAACATTCAAATACCCAAAAAATTTAGATCTAAAAAGGCATATAAATAAGCTCAAACAACCAAGATTAAAGCAAGAAAATTGAAGGAATAAAAATCCATTGATATAACCTAAAGATTCCTTACAAAATTCATAAAGTTCAACTATATAATCCATCAAACATTTATTATAACATTCTAGAGCATGTAAAAATCCTATTAGCAGTAAGAAAGCTTTAAACTAATGGAATGAATATGAAATAAGACATTGAAACTGAAAGAGAATAGCTAATCTTATGGAAAATAACAAAAACTTCTCTGCTAGTTCCTCCTCTCTTTTTGGGGCTTTTCAAAACTAGCAGATTTTGAAAGCCCTTCTCTCTCCTTGGAGTTTTCACAAAAGGGTAGATTAGAGAATAACTTTCTAGGTCATTTCTTTTTCTTCATATAGTATTTTTCATTTAGGGTAAACCCTAAGGTTTTCTCGTGCCTAAAAAGTCTAAAAAGTCCCTCGAAAACTCAAATCCAGAAGCAAACTCTACGTCTGTCTGCGTATAGGTCACGATCGTGGCCCTTAATGCATCATCATGGCCAATTTATCTACTCTCTGTCACAATTGTGGCTTACTCCCCATAATCGTAGCGTTGTGCTTATGCTTTTATCACAATCGTAGCATATTTGCCACAATTGTAGCCCTAGGTTATTTCCTGATTCGTCTCTGATTCACCTCCGTATGCCATTAATGGTTTCTCCTTCTTGGATGGCCTTCCAAACTTTGTCAAACTTCTTCCTTTTAGCATATATTTTTGTTCAATCCTTTAATCTGTATATAAATACAAAATGAACACAAATTGAGTATTTAAACACAAAGATAGGATTAAAAAGACATTGAAATGCATAAGAAAATATAAGATGATGATTCAATCCTTTCACACACCTATGAAGTTATCATGTCCAAGAACATTCTCTTTACTGAAATTAGTATCACGCACGTCAAACATGTAGGTGATGGCAGGTTAACGAAAAGACCTAAACCTAGTCTCTCTCTATAAATAGAAAAGTTTATAAATAAGGCTAGGGCAACAATATCATACAAGATGTTTAAATGAAATACTGTCCTGTGATTTGAATCTATACTTCGAA
>JANZXP010038996.1:0-12260 GCA_027576715.1 Erythroxylum flavicans | reverse complement strand
TCGCAGTGTCTATTCTCTACTCTTTACTTCAGTTTATTTTGTTGTTAAAAAATCATATAGAAGTAATTTGCGATTTAACTAAGTAATAATTTTCATATAAACCTTGTGATTTTCTTTTAACAAGAAAGAGAAGTTCTTTTCAAGATTTTATATTCAAAAAGGAGGATACACCATTCAACCCCCTACCCTGCTTGTGTATCTAGTTTCTTGAACGTAAAGTCTATACTAACGTGTGATTTACTTTAGCTCTATGTCTATTCATACTAAAGGTGGCTATTCATAATTTACAACATTTATAAATGATCATTGTGATATGTTTATACTTATTTAATGAAAAAAATTTTTGAATTATTTGAAAGCTTCGAATAATTTAGATTCTAAGTTGAGAAATCATTTGGTAGAAGTATTAATCCACTTAGATTTAATCGAGGTAGTAAGTACTTAAACCATGTGTGGAGAAACTATATTGTAGTAGATATAATATATTCCTTGACATGCAGGTGTTCCTATCTTCTTTTGAGAATATGCCTTCGAAACTGTTTCTTATATTCTAAATAGAGTTTCATCGATTGATAAGACTCTCTATGAGATATGGATCAGTAACGAACCAAAATTTTCATGCTTAGAGATTTGGGGATGTGATTTTAATGTAATGAATGTAATATTGAATAAGCTTCCAGCTAAATTAAATAAATATAGATACATTGGGTATTTGAACAACAATATTGGATATCAGTTTTACCATCCTCCTGAACCAAATATGTATGTCTCAAGGTATAATACATTCTTAAAAAGAAAATTTATTATTAAGGAAAGTGGTATGAGTGAGGTAAAACTTAGAGAAGTTCAAAAACCAAAAGTGCACATCCAAATATAACCTTAAGTTGATGCATATGATGTATATCCAAGTGTTCAACAGATATATAATTTGTGATGCACCAATAGGATATTTTCCAACTGGATTTGCTCTACATATTGGGAAGAGGAAAGATGATATGTTTCTTATGGATGATAAGCCTACTAATTTTAAGGAAGACATGACTAACATTGATTCTATAAAATGGTATGAAGCCGTAAGATCTAAAATATAACCCATATACATTAACCAATTACTAGGTTTTTAAGAGAAGAAATAAGATGGATGGTAATAAACACACATCCAAAGCTAGACTAATGGTTAAAGTTTTTATATAAAAATAAATACTTGATTTTGATGAAACCTTTTTACCAATAACGTTGCTTTCATTTATAAAGATCTTATTGGCTATAGCCTCTTAACATTTTTATGAAATATAAGAAAATGAATGTCAAAATAATATTCCTCAAAGGGAATTTATTTAAGGAATTGTACATGAAATAATTTGAAGGTTTTGAATCCAAGATATTCCTTAATACAGTATGCAAGTTTTAAAATCCTATTATAGAATTAAGCAAGAATCATAAAGTTATAAAATCCTTTTTCATGAGAAAATCAAAGAGTTTGAATTTATAAAGAATGTTAATGAACCTTATGTTTATAAGAAGGTTAGTGGGAGTATATTTGTCTTCCTAGAGCTACATATGGATGACATGTTACTGATTGAAAATGACATACTAATGCTTCAATCTATAAATATTTGGTTGTATAACTTATCCATAAAGCATATGAGATAAGCAATCTCTATCATAGGAATAAAAATCAAGATGGATAAAAAAGTTGCTTAATTTATCCCACTCCCCAAACATATAGACACAATGTTAAAGAAGTTTAGTATAGAAAATTTTAAGAGGGGATTCTTGTAGGGGAGCCATAGGTCCATGCATCTAGTGCATGGCTATGCAGGGGAAGCATTGGAATCAAAATTCCAACACCATGAAATCCACAGAAAATCTAGAATTTATGTGCATATATAAACAAAATGTAAGAACATGAAATTACAGCATATATACCTTGCAAATGCTCCTCCTTTCTTGAATCTTCTCCTTTTTTAGGTTGTAGCAATCACCAAACATCTTCAATAACTAGTGAAGAACATGCAGAGATGAAGAAATATCAATTTGTAAGGGTGGTTAGAGCATAGAACTTAAGTAGATGCGTAATCAAGAGTTAGATCATAATCAAGTTATATGCAATTAAACTCATGCAACAATTGCATAAATAAACCTCAAGATCACTCCTCTTAACCTCCAAAACTCTTATAGAACCTTAGCCTCTTAATTGAGTGTATTTTTAGCTGAATTTCTTGTGTTCATAAGTGAAGAACCTACTTATGTACCACATATCATCAAGTGGCTCACACGATCATGACTTCCTTAAAATGACAGCCATTCACACTTTGTTTTTATTCTGATCTTTTATGCTTGTGACCTTAGATTCTTGATTATTTTGGGCACTTGAATTAGCTCTTAATCCAAGCATATCATGAATAGTTTCATGCTACTTAAATTAACTCTTAATCCAAGCAAATTATGAAGGATTTCATGATGCCAATTTACCAAAATGTAAGTGAATTAACACACGAACTCTTCAATAGTTAATTATCTCACTTATAAACCTTTTCGTAGACAATTACCGTGCAATTCATCCCTTTACCATCCCATACCCCACTTAGTTCAGAGTATGGGCTATGTGTCAATTTTCACTAGACTACCCATGTCACATCTAGTCAAAATAATGTTAGTTCTTATCCTAGAGATCTTATTACTCTATGTGTCATTGAAGACTCTATTCATGACACATAACTGCTCTGACCAGAGACTCCTAAGTAATGACCCCAAAAAGAGGTCGTGGGTATCATCTCCTTCTATCGGGAGTGGTGAATCTTTTATTAGCTACCCAATTACCTTTAAATACCAATAGTAGTACCCAATCACCACCTTATGAGCGATCTCGTCTTGAGGCAACAAGAAATGGTGTCAAAGCACAGTCTTAGTATCTCATACATCCTTGAGTACCTCAAATCTAAGGATATTTGCACCATTTCTATGATGAAATTAATCACTAACATTTGATAGATCATCCATATGATAATCTCATAGTGGGTCATCCGATGTACTTATTACTTTTAGTAAGTGTTTACTTGTTAACTCTAAACATCTTATGCTTACAGTTTATGAGATCCACTGCTTGATCAAATCAAAGAGTATAACATATGCTAGTCTATCCGAATTAACCTTGTCCTTTCTCATTAATCCTATGATTAAGGATAATTGACAGGCGCGTCGTAATACTAGTCAAAATAAAATAACTAGACTATTATTGTAATAGTGGTGAGTCTAGGTCGATCCCACAGGGAGTGTTTGGTTAGTTTATGAAATGAAATTAATTGATGTTTAGGTAATAGGGGGTTTGGATTTAATAAGAAAATAAAATAAAATAAACCTAATGAAAACAAATTAAAGAAAACAAATGAAAAATGAAAAAATTGGAGAATTCGATAAGGATCTGATTCTTTGATTCAATCTCAGCCTACACCCTAGTTAAGCATAGTTCATTGGTTTGTTGTTCTTTTATCTCTCTTAGCAATTATCAATCGTAGATTAACAACAAGCTCTCTTAATCCCAATTTTTCCTTAGATCGTAGTTAATCACAAAGCGCTCGTTAATTAACCCTAACTATCGTGAAACCTAGAATAAGCTCTCTTAGTTTATCTAGACAACTACCTTACGAATCAAAAAAATAGACCAAACTAGGCAATAATCACACAAGCTCAGATTATTTAACCTAAGTTATGTTATCTCTAATGGAACCATTAGTTGCTACATATGAATCGAGAATACAATGATTCTGTATTTCATTCGATTCTAGCAATGAGTTTTCATAAAAAACAATTCAATAGAGCATTAAAATCATCATCATCCAAATACCCAATCAATCCATATAAGATAACATATTCAATTCCGAATGAGAGAAAGAAATAAAAAAATAATAAAAAAATGCTTAACTCGGGTCATCATTGTCAATATCACCTTCGAACTAGTATCGGGATCTTAGCTTTCCATGGGCCTATCCCAAGAAAAATGCTTCAGCCCTATAAAAATACCCCCAACTAAAACCCCTTGTTTCTTCTTCACTGTGCAAGCTTCTTCTCCTAGCTACTGTTCATGATTTGACAAATAAAATGTTGGCCATCTATATTATTCACGCAACTTGTTTTAAAGACCTAAGTTGTTATGCGTTAAATACATAACGCTTGTTGTTACGTCATTTTTGATCTCTTCCATCCATATTCCCACACGCTTCCGTTTCTTCTTCTTACTACTATTGATTTTTTCTTCATTTTTTTAACAAGCATTTTTGTGTTTCCTCTTTTTTTCTTTCTTGTCTTTTAATTTTCTTCTTCTTACTCCGTGAAGAGAAGCGAAAATTAATCTTTAAAAAACTACCCAAATGTAGTGCTTTTGACTCACTTTAATTTTTTTGCTTTCAAATTGTACCTAAAATCATATATGAATTAAAGTGAGTATCTTAAATATTTTTGTATCATCAATTGCTAAGTGTAAATGATTAAATGTATCAATAATTAAACACATATCAATAATTTAGATAATAACATAATTGTAAATGATAGGAATCTCATTATCATGATCTCATCATGATTTCCTTCATGCTATGTTTTGTATCATGGACTTCATTAATGCAATTTAAGATCGACATCAATTCATAAATAATTAAACATAAAATTAATGAAAATTGCCTTTTGCTTTATTAATCAAAATAAAGTTTGTAAAAAAGTGCTAAAGACAATTGCCTTTAGAGCGCTACTCTAATAATCTCCTACTTGCACTAAAGCCAATCACCTTTGTATCTAATACCATAGGTGAGTACACTAGAATCAAATCTTATTTAAGAATGTGGCTTAGTCAAAAGATCAGCGATGTTTCGATATGTGGGAAATCTCTCTATCTTTATGTCACCTCTATCAATGATCTCCTTGATCTGGTGATATCTCATGAGTACTAGCTTGGAACTTTGATGAGACCTTAGTTCCTTGGCTTGAGCAATAGCCCTATTGTTGTCATAATACAACAGTATCAGGTCTACAATGCTCGGAACCACTCTAAATTCCATAATGAACTTCTTGTTCTAATCACTTTTGTTTGTTGTTTCTACAGCTATAATGTACTCTGACTCGGCCATTGAATTTGCCCAGTCATCTCTTGTTAGAAACTCTTCCAACTGACTGCTTCACCATCCAGTGTAAAAACATAACCTGACTGTGATTTGGAGTCATCTTGGTCAGATTGAAAACTAGCATTTGTATACTCGCTCACTACGAAATCTCCATCTCCGTATACCAAGAATACATCCTTAGTCCTTCTCAAATACTTTAGGATATTCTTGACAGCCACCTAGTGACATTCACTAGGATCTGATTGATATCTGCTCGTAACGCTTAGAGTATACGATATATCAGGTCTTGTATATAATATAACATACATGATTTATCCTATTGTCGAAACATATGGGATCAAACTCATGCGAGTCCTCTCATCTTGCGTCTTAGGATACATAGATTTTGAGAGTTTTATCCGATGAGTCATGGGAAGAAACCCTCTCTTAGAATTCTCCATGGTAAACCTACTTAGCACTTTATCTATGTATATAGAGTATGAAAGACCTAGCAAACTCCTTGATCTATCTTTATAGATCTTTATTCCTAATATATAAGTTTCTTCTCCAAATTCTTTTATAGAGAAATTCCAGGATAACCCCAAGTTTGACAAATTGTAAACTTGAGACATCCTTTCTAATTAGTAATATGTCATCTACATATAACATAAGGAATATGATAGCACTTCTCCTAACCTTCTTGCAAACATAAGGTTCATCTGGATTTTGTGAGAAACCAAACTCTTTGATTGTCGCATCAAATCAGATGTTCCAACTCCTAGATGATTGCTTCAATCTGTAAATGGATTTCTGAAGCTTGTATACCTTTTTGCCATCTTTGGATATGAAGGTCTTAGGTTGTATCATATACACATCCTTGGCTAGGATTCCATTCAGGAAAGTCATCTTCAAATCCATTTTTCATACTTCATAATCATAATGAGCAGCAATGCCTAAGAGTATTCTAATGGATTTAGACATGGATACCAGCCTAAATGTCTCGTCATAGTCAACTCCTTGTCTTTGACAATAACCTTTAGCAACTAGCCTCACTTTATAGGTAATCACATTACCATCCAAGTTGATTTTCTTCTTGAAAATCCACTTACACCTTCTAGGTTTTAACCCTTCAGGTGGGTCAACCAAAGTCTATACTTGGTTTCCAAAGATGGAACTCATTTTGGACTTCAAAGCTTGAAGCCATTTGTTAGATTCTGAACTCTTCAAAGCCTCTTCATAGATTATAGGCTCATCTTCCTGTATGAGCAATATGTCATTATGTTCATTTATAAGCAATCCATATCTCTCTGGAACATTAGGTATCCTACTTAACCTACAAACATTTTTTATATCAAAAGGTTCAACTATTATCTCATCTCCATGAACAATAAACTCGAGTTCAGGCAGTTAATTTGCATCTGTTTAACCATCATAAACTTCATCAAGTTTAACTTACTCCCAATGTCTTCTTTTAGAAGAAACTCTTTCTCTAAAAAGACAACATGCTTTGAGACAAACACCTTTTGCTTTAAATCATTGTAGAACTGATATCCAATTATTTCCTCAGGATATCCTACAAACGTATCCTACAAACAGTCATTTATCAGATTTTGCTTCAAGCTTGTCTGAGTGAATCCGCTTTATGTAAGCTGGACAACCACATACTTTCATATAAGAAATATAGGGTTTATTGTTAGTCCATATCTCATATGTAGTAACATCAACTACTTTTGAAGGGACTCTGTTTATCATATAAAGAACAGTCTTGAGTGCATACCCCAAAAGGATTCCAGTAGATTTGCTAAGCCCATTATTAACCTTACCATGTTCAAAAAGGTTCAGTTTTTCCTTTCATCGACACCATTATATTATATTATGTTATGTAAGGTAGAGTCCACTAGGATACAATCTCGTTATCCCTAAGATAACTTGTAAACTCCTCGTTCAAGTATTCACCACCTCGATTTGACCGAAGTATCTTGACACTTTTACCAAGCTGTTTCTTTACTTCATGTCTAATTTGTTTGAACATTTCAAATGCTTTAGACTTGTATCTTATTAGATAAATATACCCATATCGTGAATAATCATTGATAAAGGTAATGAAGCATATAAAACCACCTCTGGCATGAATGAACATCAGACCACAGACATCAGAATGTATTAGGTCTAATAACTCATTCACTCGTTAACCTTTTCCTTTAAAAGGTAATTTAGTCATCTAGTCTAACAAGCAAGATTCATATTTGTCATATGTAGCTTAGATATGTGTCTCTCACTTATATGGCCAAGTCAACTATGCCACAAATAAGATGATTTTAAGTTATCCCCTTTTTATCTTTTATTGTCATTGATATTTAAAATAGGATTGCACATATCTAATATGTAAATATCATTGAAGAATGTACTTGTACCATACAACATTTCATTAAACATAATTGAACAACTATTGCTTAAAAAAGTTAAATGAAATCCTATTTTATTAAGACATGAAACAGATATAATGCTCTTTATCACAATGGGTATATAATAGCAATTAACCAAAATTAACTTTAGACCACTAGGAAGATACATAACGTAGGTTCCTATGGCTAATGCAACAACTCTTGCTCCATTTCCAACACGTAGGTCAATCTCTCCCTTCTTGAGCGAGCTACTATCCTTAAGGCCCTATATATTAACACATATGTGTGAGCCATATCTGGTATCTAGTACCTAAATATTATGATCAGAAATAGTATTAACCTCAATGACAAATAACATACCAGAAGTAGACGATGGAGCATCTAATGTCTTCCTTTACTTTAGCGATTCCAAATAGGCTTTACAATTCCTCTTCCAATGCCCTTCCTTGTTACAATGGAAGCATATTCCTTTTGGTGTATTCTCCTTTTCCTTCTTCTTGGTACACCTCACACTGGATTCTTGGACTTCTTCTTCTTCTTTTGGCTGTTCTTGCAAGAACCAGAATCAGAGTCCACCAACATTACAGCATTACTGTCCTTCCTGACATTTTACTTAGCTATTTTGAGAAAATTAATCAGCTCAGGTATTGAGGTGGATATTTGGTTCATTCAATAATTAAGCACAAACTGTGAATAACTGTCAGTCAAACCAGTCAAAATTAACTCTATACTTAATTCATGATCCATTATAAAACCCAAACTGGCTAACCTCTCAATGTATCTATTCATCTTTTTCGTATACTGCACTGGAGACGATCCCTTAGCCATCTTAGAGGGGAAGAGCAACCTTAAGGTCTCGAATCTTTCAGACCGAGCTTGCTCGTCAAATAGTTCTTTTAGATGGTAAACCATGGTATGAGCATCCATAGCCTCATGCTGCTTTTACAGTTTTTGTGACATAGAGGCCAGCATAATACAGCTAGTTAGCTCACTATCATTCAGTAGCTTCTTCTAAGCTTTCTGATCCTCATCAGAGGCATCGACAGCAGGGGGATCAGGAAATGGCTCATTTAGGACATATCCTAATTTCTTGGAATTGAGAACAATTCTCAAATTCTGTAGCCAATCTAAGAAGTTTGATCCCATAAGTTTGTTGGAGTCTAGTAGTGAGTGTAAGTTCACACTTGACGAAGACATCGTAGTAATTCAATAACCTAGAAGAATGAAATAGAGCATTAGAATGTACAAAAATGCATATTGATAAGGACTTTAATTACATGCATTATGGGTCCCACTATTTTATTCAGATTTATAGCTCTCACTACGAATCTAAGAAAACTTATAGTTTTCTTATTGGGTCGATATCCAACATCATCAAGAATGACCTTAGGTTTGCCCAATAAGCCACCTTAGGTCAATCGGTATGTATCATTCATACCAATTGCATTCAGTTATATAACTATCGATTTGTGCCATTAAGTGTTGACTTAACACACTCATTAGGTTATCAACTCTTGATATGTATACATCCTATGTATACTACCCAACTTCGTCTCTATCCACGTTGACCTTGGGTTTGCCCAAAAAATCAATGCTTCCAATTAAGACCAATCAATTAATTCGGAAATCTAATTTCCATGTTTTGAACATATTTGTGTAGAGTGAGCTTGGGTTTGCCTAACAATTTAACATTAAAAGAACTCTAGTTCTTTCCATATTAATGGAAGGTGTAAGTACAAATATTTTGGTTGAGGGATTTGTTTTTAGGTCTCATCAATACTTGGATGGACTTATATATATATCTCACATATATATTCAGATAGTTATTATAACTATATGACATGATTATGAATGCTTCAATTAAATTGAGCCTATGTACATAACCACCTTATCATGCCTTTTTAACCAACATTTAAATGCTTCTAATGCATGTAACACACAAAGGGGTTTAATTTAGGTTGTGACTTGACTATGCATAAAAAGTTTTTGATTTAATTCAACTCTTAAACTAAATCGAGTGCTAGTGTTAGTCTCAGCTAATTTGAATTATGAATGAGATTCGATTAGGAACCTTAAAATTCAATTATTTTGATATCCAAATTAAACAATTTAGTCCTAGTACACATGCCTTTTTTAGTCACACTATAAATATAATGCTCTACTTGGATTAATTCTAAATTAATCCCTAGGGTTTCTGAAATTACCAAACATCAATTAGTTATCTAAAACATCCCTAGTCATCTCAAATTTATCAAGACAATTTCGGCACATGCCAAAAATATCTTGACGACCAAACTTATCAAAATAAATGAGTTAACCTACTAGATACTAAAGAGATTGATTTGATGTCCGTAAATTTTCTGGAATCCTAATTTCAAACTCATGCACTTAACATGCTACTAGCATCAAAATAAGACATTTCTTATCTCATAAAAATGTTTCAAGGTCTTATAACCAAAACACATACACATAAGTCATCAAACAAGTCAGCCCTATCAGCTTTCCAAAAGCTAACCTGTGTTGACTTTTACTTGATCTATTAATTAAATCAAGTTCAATTAGTTATGATTTCCAGAGTCTTATACTCATTCTAAATGTGCCTAATAAAAAATTACATAATCTAATTCCTAGGAACTCTTAATGAACTAAGTGGAATTAGCTAACACATCATATGTCCATTAACACTTGTCATAAACCACCAGTATGCATGTAAAATCGAGAATAAATAATTAATCACTTCAAAAACAAGTGTCATGCATTTTATACACGTGGCAACATCATATGTGCATGTTCATGAAGGAAATTCATAAAAACAATTTTTTATAAAATTATTCTAGAATTTAAAAGCATGTACATTCATCAAATTTCCAGAATTACCCAGAACCTCATACATGCATCAAGTTGAAATTAAAATCGTAATAAAATAGAAAATGACATTCAATTGTAACTTCCTTTAACAGAAAGCATAATATATCACCTTATAAACATTTATGTGAAAGTAAATTAGCAAAAAAATTCTAGAAGTATTACGTTCAAAAACAACACATGCATTCTATTTTCCGGAAATTCCCAAAAACCAATATATGAACAGACTGGAAATTAATTCACAATAAAATAGCAAATGAAATTTAATTGCAATTTCCTTTAGCAGAAACATAACACAACATCTTATAAACATTTCTGTAAAATAAAATTAGAAAAAAAACATTTTTCTACAATTTATACGAAAATTTTCAAATCAACGTACATGTCAGTCACAACCCAGCAAACAGTTTGCACATATTCAATAGATCATCTAATACATGCATAATAGCTCTAATACCACTATAGGGGAGCCATAGGTCCGTGCATCTTGTGTATGGCTACGTAAAGGAAGCATTGGAATCAAAATTCCAACACCACGACATCCCCAGAAAAACCAGAATCCATGTGCATGTATAAACATAATGTAAGAACATGAAATTACAGCATATATACCTAGCGATGCTCCTCCTTTCTTGAATCTTCTTCTTGTTTGGTTGTAGGAAACACCAAACACCTTTAACAGTCAGTGAAGAACATGAAGAGATGAAGATATATTATTGTGTAAGGGTGGTTAGAACACCAAACAAGATGAATTCAAGTAGATGCTCAATTGAGAGTTAGATCATAATTAAGTTACATGCAATTAAACTTATGCAATAATTGCATAAAATTGAATGAACAAACCTCAATATCACTCCTCTCAACCTCCAGAACTCTTCTAGACCATTAACCTCTCAATTGAGTGTGTTTTTTAGCTACCACATGTCATCAAGTTGGTCACGATCGTGACTTGCTCAAAATGACGGCTATGCACACTTTGTTTTTCATCTGACCTTTTATGCATGTGACCCTTAGGTTCTCGGTTATTTTGAGAACTTGAATTAACTCTTAATTTGAGCGTATCATGAATGGTTTCATGCCACTTGAATTAACTCTTAATCCAAGTAAATCATAAAGGATTTAATGATGCCAATTTACTGGAACGTAAGTGAAATAATACACAAATTTTTCGATAGTTAATTATCTGACTTATGAACCTTTCCATAGACAATTAACATGCAATTAATCCCTTCACCATCCTATACACCCCTTGGTTTGGAGTCACTATAAGAAAATCATGAATTAGCGACGGAACTTTTCTGACAGACAAAAAACCATAGCTATTTACCGACAGAAAATAATAATCCGTCGGTAAATACGTTGTACTAATTATATGTAGCGATGGAAATATATTACCGTTGGCAATAATGGAAGGAATGAATTTCATGTAAAATCTCCGACGACACATAGCGACGACACAACCTTTACCGTTGGCAAAAATTATAGGATTGCTTCCCATAATTTAATTGCTTCGGAAGATTACCGACGACACATAGTCCATCGGTAAGTTATGCTCAATATCTGCTATTTACCGACGGAATATTGTCCATTGGTAAGCTTATTTTAAGTTTACCGATGACATAACCATGATCGTTGGTAATAATTGCGAGAATTTTTTCCTCAATTAACTAGCTTTAGACATTTACCGACAGAATAGGCACTGTCGGTAAATGTGGTTCAGCTTCTGTTATATACCGTCGTAATGTGTTCCATCGGTATACATTAAATTAACTTTACCGATGAAAATTTGGTTCCATCGCAAACTGTAGCGGCAAACCAACCATAAGACAATAACACAGCCTATTATGGAATAAACAAAATTCATCATCTTCATATACTTCAATCCCATCTTTATCAA
>JANZXP010038985.1:0-12261 GCA_027576715.1 Erythroxylum flavicans | reverse complement strand
CATGTGCAAAAATTCACTATTTATTATTCATGTGCATATATGAATGCATGAATATGTCAAAAACACTTTCAATAATCCGAACCCGATCCAATTGACCAAAATACCCTTTCCAATTGGTGAGGGGATGTTACATCATGAGTGTCCTGTAATGAAAAGCAATAGTTTGTAATTGTCCTAAAAACCAATTTAGTCTAATTATCAACATTTTATGACAATTTTACCCTCAAACTACATTAATTCAAAATAAGCACTCTTAAACTAAATTAAGAACAATATCTAATAAAAAGAGCCAAAAAGTATAACAAGAGCCATGAGAATATCACTAAATAATATAGAAAACTTGAGTTCAATCAAATTCCCCCATACTTAGACCTTTATACTCCTGGACAAAGCTCATAAAAGTCAGAGAGATACAAGTGCAAAAGAAAATACCAACCATACTTAAAAACGAGAGCAGAAAATTAGTAAAACCACTTTCTTATAAATCAACCAAAGTAGTCTGAAGGAACACTAAGAAGATAAACACTATAAGGATTTAATCCAAGAGATTAAGCAAAAGAGATTTATCTCAAGGAAGACTGTTTAACTCTCAACTCACTTGTCATGGGATAATTTCACTCTAAAATCTGCTTAGTCCATTCTCTACCATAAGTTTGTGATAGTTTTGCCTCTCCACTGTAAGAACCCTAATTTCACAAATCAAGAGGACTTTCAGGGTTGTAATGGTGGATGAAGGCCAAGTGAAATAGATAGAATGAAGAAAAAATAAGTAACATGCGTCACAATTATTCTCTTCATAAAACAAGCATTTACTATTCCAAAGAAAATATTTAAAATTCTAACATAGCAGCATTTCTTTTGCTATTTATTTCTATTTCCAAATATATAAACATATATATATACTTTTTTTTCAATCAAACAAGATTTTTCAAATGATAAATAAAACAACATAACATATCTAGCCTAAGCCACAAAAGTATTAGCAATGGTTGACTCATATTTCCCGACTGAATTTTTTTTACCAAACCTATGAATCCTACTCTTTACAAAGATCAACTTAAACTTAGAAAAATGGAGATTAAATTTTTACATCAATTATAGAAGTGTGCATGCACTCAAAAAGATGGCTCAAGGGGTTATCAATAGTTAAATGTTTGAGTAAAAAAAAAAAAGCTCTTGAAATGAATGCCTCTATCATATTCATAAAATTTTAGTACATCAAGCCTTGATTAATAATTAAAACAAGTTCTCAAGAGATATGAAATCAAGCAAATACACGCAAATGAAATAATTCAAGCCCAAATATCCTTCCAACAAGGTCAATATCTCAATTAAGCTATCTCAAGGTTTAAAAACTCATAGCGCCACTTTCTTAGCGTACCCTCACTTACTTCTCGTTGAAAACATTAAAAATGGAATTAGCCAAAATCAACTATCATTTTAAAAGCATGGATGGTGTTCCAAAAGCACATGTAAAACTTTGAAATTTAGAAAACTTTCAAAACACAGAAGTATTAAGAATCTAATTTGGAAGAATTGTTGAAGTGAGGGAATAAAAGTTGGGCCAAGAAGAGATTGTGAATTAGGTTCTTCGCTGCGGCAAAACCATAAGTTGGCCAAGACGAAGTATGCCCGAGAAGGCTTCGCCACAGCGAAACTATAAGTTGGCCATGGCGAAAGTTGGCAAAATGTCAAAATGTCATGCAAGGTCAGATTCACCTCAAAAACCAAGTGCGAAATTTTAAGGATAACACACAAATGACCTCTTCAAAAACACTTAGGTGGCCAAAAATGATGCATGAAATTCCTCACCCACACTTAAATACAACATTGTCCCTAATGGAGAAACAATCAAGCAATTGGAAGATAAAGCACGAGGGCAATGACCACACAAGGATAATCAGTTAAACAACATGATGATTAGTATCTAATGCAAGCCATGGGAAATAATATCAAAAAAGTTAACTAAATATCTAGCAGACTCGAGACAGAAAACATAAAGACCTAAAGATAAAACAACTTAAAATAAAACAAAAATATTCAAAGCTAGTCTGTAGGATGATCTGCTTCAGACCTAGACGGTCCTATTCCAGATGGTTAGTATCTAATGCAAGCCATGGGAAATAACATCAAAAAAGTTAACTAAATATCTAGCAGACTCGAGACGGAAAACATAAAGACCTAAAGATAAAACAACTTAAAATAAAACAAAAATATTCAAAACTAGTCTGTAGGATGATCTGCTTCAGATCTAGACGGTCCTATTCCAGATGGGTTGGCTCAGATGTGCCTGCCCCAAATGTGCCAGCGTCGTTGATCGGTTCATCCTTATTAGAGGGCAGTTGGAAATGGAAGCAGTCAGCGATCAAAAGCATCTATGCGCCGATGATATTGTCGGTCCCGATAGAGAGCATCTCGAGCCTGCTGCCATATCATCTCCTGCAAGAGAGCAACGAGGAGTTGGTCGAGATCAGCAGAAAGGTCGTCGTTCTTGCCAGCGAGGGTTACCAAAGTGACAGGTGCAGGGATATCCTAAGTTGGGGGGCCTTCCTCGGTGGGTGCAACGACTATTGAGGCTGCACCAACATCATAAACAGGGGGTGGAGGGGGTGGTGGGTTGAAGACAGGTTGTTTTAGGCAGTCGTACCTAAAGAGAGGGGTTGGGTCAAAATAGTTGTCGTTATCAAATGTGGGGGCAACGTGGGCATGGAAAATGTCAGAGACAAGGTGGGGGAAGACTATAGCATTAGTGAGTTTAGGTGTAGTGATGGAGTCATGGAGGGCGGAAGCGATAGCATCAGCTATATTGACCAGACGGCCAGTCATCAGGAGGTAAATGTAGAGGGCTTGGCATTTGGTTATGTAAACTAGGTGCGTGGGGGGAACGATGTTGTTATAGACTAAGTGTAGTTAAGGACGAGCCTCGGGCCACAAGTCAGAGCATTTAAGGTAGTGTTCGGAGTGGCAAGGGCAATGCCATGTAGCGCCCACTTGACAAAGAATGCGGGCAACATCGGCCATAGGGTAGTTATAGATGAGTTGGTCATAATGACATTAGCGACATGGGGGAAGATCATAGTGGCAGCGGATATTAGCAATAGTGAGGTCATAGGGCTCCTTAATACCATCGAAGACAATAGCCAGTCGACCGTGAAATCAAGCATAGGTGTAAAAATAGCAAATGAACTTATCATTACTAAGGGTACGCTCCCGCACCAAACCAGTTAATTGGGAGGCATGAAGTTGTTGGACAAAAGGGTTGGCCCGGGGGCGGGGGTGGGAGTTAGAGGAAAAGGTTACTCTTTAATGAGAGGGCGAGCGTCAATTTTTGCATAAAGTTTGTCAAAGTTATAGTTATCGAGGGGTTCAAACTCACGGGATGATTCAAGGGTTTTGGTTCGAGGCATTTTCCTGCAAAGAAAACATACACATAAACAAACTAAACACACAAACAAAGTAAATTAAAACTGACAACTTAAGTGTACAATTGGAAAGAAAAAATGCCAAAAAGGGCAAGAAGCACTATTTAGAATCGGATAACCTAATACGAATGTAATCGAAACAAAACTAAGCAAAATTTATAATGAAAGAAAAATTAAAAGTAGGAGTATTCTACCTTAAACACCAGCTAAAAATAAAATAGAAGAAAGAAAGAGAAGGGGAAAAAAAAAGAAGATACTTACAGCGAGGAGGAAGAGAGAGCAACACAGAGAGAGTGCTGAGAAACAAGAGAATGAGAAATAACGACGGAACTAGGGGGAAGAATATAGGACGAGGGAGAAGAGAGATGCCACCGCGTACGCAAGTGATTGAAGACTAAAAGGTTAAAGTTATAAGGCTTAAAGATAGGTGAGAATGTGAAAAGAAAAAACTAGGGTAAGAAGAAGATGAATGGGTAAATGATATATAGGGGCAAAATGGTAATTAGATAAGTAAAAATTTAATAAAGGGGAGGCAGGGTCTGCATTGAATGGATCTTCAGTGTAGCGACATGGAATGCACAATGCGATGAAAATGACCCGAGAGCAAAAAGGAAGAAACAGGAGGACTTAGCCGTGGCGACATGGAATGCACGCCACGACGAAAATGACCCGAGAGCAACAGAAAGCAACTAGGGGGCTTTGTCATGGCGAAACCAAGAGTTAGCTGCGGTAAAGGTACCCTAAACTCAAAAAGAACAGGCAGAAATGACAAACATTGCAAAGAAACATAGGACACAAACTGGACAACAAAACACAGGACACAATTTGGATACTCAAAAAGCCCTTAAATGCATATATATGGTCATAAGATACCAAATAAGCTCAAGAGAAGGAAATGCAGTACAATTAACAATACTAAACTTCTCCAAACTTGAAGATGCATCATGCATCATGACAATTAATCACAGCAAAAGAAAGGCAAGAGACGGAACTAGAAGGGGATATTATTGAATTGAAAAACTACTAATTAAACTAACAACTAAACTATGTTTCCTACTGGGGTAGTTTCTACCCCACACTTACTCAACAAACTAATGCACCAAAATATGTCATGAGCAATCATAGGGAAAAAGTAAGTAAACAAGTGAAGGAAAGAAACAACCTGAGAGTCATGGAGGTTTTTGGTTCTCATGGTAAAGCTTTAATAGATGGCCATTCACCTTAAGCTTGGCGCTAGTCTCTTTATGTAGAAGCTCTACCATACCAAAGTTCTGCACCTTTGTGACTGTGTACAGCTGATCCCACCGAGTGTTAAACTTCCTTGCTTAAAAGTGAAATGAGCCTTGAACAACAGCACCTTGTCTCCCTCTTTGAAGTTCTTCCTCAGGAGAACTTTATTGTGCACAAACTTTGTTTTCTCTTTGCAGAGTCAAGAGTTCTCGTACACCTCTACTCTTCCAATTTTTGCAACTGCAACTTTCTCTCCAGCCCAGAAGATTCTATGTCCATGTTGCACTGCTTGACTGCCCAATATGCTTTATGCTCCAACTCCACTGGCAAGTGGCAAGCTTTGCTATAGATTAAAAGGTAGGGAGACATTCCAATTTGTCACTTGTAGGTAGTCCGATAAGCCCACAGTGCTTCTTCTAATCGCAAGCTCCAGTCTTTCTTAGATGGCTTCACTATCTTCTCTAAGATGTGCTTCACCTATCTGTTAGATATTTCAGCCTGACCATTGGTTTGGGGGTGATATGCAATGGAGACTTTGTGAATGACACCAAATTTTAAAAACAGGTTATCAACTATCCTATTACAGAAGTGTGTACCCCTATCACTCACCACCGCCTTAGGAATTCCAAACCTACTGAAAAGGTCGGACTTAAGAAATTTAGACACTGTTTGAGCATCATCTTTTCTAGTAGGTATAACCTTTATCCATTTGGACACATAATCTATAGCTAAAAGGATATAGACAAAACCAAAAGATGGAGGGAATGAACCCATGAAATATGTTCCCTATACATCAAAGATTTCGCAAAACAACAAAGGCTGCTGAGGCATTTCATGCCTTTTACCTAACCCTCCAAATAGTTGACATTTGTCACAGGACCGGCAAAATGTAAAAGAATCTTTAAAAAGGGTTGGCCAGTAAAAACTAGAGTCTAGAATTTTCCTAGATGTTCTCCAGACATTGAAATGCCCTCCATAAACCATGGAATGGCAAGATGAAATAATTGCATTGAATTCTTCATTAGGCACACACTTTCTTATGACTTGGTCACTGCACATCCGTCATAGATGAGGAGCATCCCAAATGTAATGTCTCGCTTCGCTCCTGAGCTTTTGTGCCTACGAGTTAGATATAAGAGGAGGAGTGAGTCTGGTCATGAGATAATTAACCATATGCACATACCAAGGCTCTTTTAAAACTAAAGCACATAAAGTTGCATCAGGAAAAGAATCATATGTGAGTTCAGAAGAGTCTACTCCCCTTGTATCCTCTGGTAGCCTACTTAAGTGATCGGCTACATGATTTGCTACCCCGGCTCAATCCTTTATCTCAATATCAAATTCTTGAAGAAGTAATTCCCATCTTATCAATCTTGACTTAGATTGGGGTTCCTGAAGAAGATAGTGGATAGCTACATGGTCAATAAAAACAGTTACATGAGAAATCAACAGACAAGGCCAAACCTTTTCTAAGGCAAGAACTACTGCAAACAACTCTTTATCCATTGTTATGTAATTGACTTGAGCTGCGTCCAATGTTTTCGAGGCGTATGCAATGGCTCTTGGGAGCTTTTCCTCCCTTTGGCCCAACATAGCTCCTACAGCACAATTAGAGCCATCACATGAAAGCTCAAAAGGTGATTTCCAATCAGGGGAAGTCAGAATAGGGGGAGAAATGAGTTTAGAGTTTAACTCATCAAAAGCATCTCTACAAGAATCATCAAAGTCAAATTTGACATCTTTTTATAAAAGCTTTGAAAGAGGTAATGCAATCTTGTTGAAATCTTTTATAAAATGCCTATAAAAGCCTGCATGACCCAAAAAATGATCTTATATCTTTAACACAGATAGGGTAAGGCAAAGAAGATATGACTTCAATCTTAGCTTTATCAACTTCAATTCCTTTGCTAGAAATCAAATGACCTAGCACTATGCCCTCATTCACTATGAAATGACATTTTTCAAAGTTTAAAATCAAATTCTTTTCAAAAATTTTTCAAGACTAGCAAGATAATTATCAAAAGATCCACTATAAACAATGAAGTCGTCCATAAAGACTTATATGCATTCCTCTAAAAATTCACAGAACATAACTATCATACAACACTAAAAAGTCCCTAGAGTGTTATATAATCCAAAAGGCATCCTTCGATAAGCGAAGGTACCAAAAGGACATGTAAAAGTGGTTTTATCTTGGTCCTCTGGTGCAATAGGTACTTGAAAGTACCTAGAGAAACCATCCAAAAAATAGTAGTGAGATTTTCCTGCAAGTCTTTCAAGCATCTGGTCAATAAAAGGAAGAGGAAAATGATCATTTTGTGTCTAGCATTTAATCATTTATAGTCTATGCACACACGCCAGGAATTTTGTACTCTTGTAAGAATAAACTGATCTCTAACATTTTTAACCACAGTGACCCCAATCTTTTTAGGCACCACATATATCATACTAACCCACTCATTATCGGATATAGGATAGATGATCCCAGCACTCAGAAGTTTGGTGATTTCGTTCTTAGCCACATCTAGGATAGGTGGGTTTAATCTCCTTTGGGTCTATCTCACAGGTTTGGAACCCTCATGCAGCAAGATCCTATGTGTGCAAATAGCTAGACTAATCCCAGGTATGTCCATTAAAGTCCACCCTATAACCCTCCTATGTTCTCTTAAAATAGCAAGGAGTCTCTCTTCTTCACTATTAGACAGGGAATTGGCAATTATGACAGATAATCGCTCATTAGACTCAAGGAAAGCATACTTTAAAGTAGGAGGTAGGGGTTTTAATTCAATCTTTGGAGGTTGCATAATAGAAGGGATCAATTCACAAAATTTAAGAGAGAACAGATTACTCCCCTTTTCTGTAACCAATGATAGTGCTGGTTCCATGCAGTTAGCTTTACAATCTCCATCTATTTTAAGTGTTGAACCAACCCCAGGTTAATCTACAACAACAACTACCATGGATAAATTCTTCTGTATACCTGAATCATCACTAGACAAAAATTCATCCAAGTATCTCAAGGTATGAGAAGAATTAAAAGTAAATAAGTTAGGAGATGTAAGGAATTGATAATAAGCCTCAGATTCAAGGTGTCTTTGCATGAAATGAGTAGGTGGAATAGCTGAAAGTGGTCCATCTTTATTATCTTCAGTCAGAAACTTTTGTTGCAGTGAAACAACTTCATCAATTGCCATATCAGTGTCAGCCTCTACGATGCCACAATCACCTGAAATACTAATAGAAAATGTTTTCCCAAGGGAATCATCATTGACAATAGAAGGAATAAAACTCACATGTGAGCCAGTAAGTGATACCATTGCCTCGCAATTAACAACTATACAGTTAATACATGTTATGTCACCTTCAGATGATCAAAAGGAAGGAAAAGAATAAAGAGATGAAAAGGAAGAAATAGTGTCTTCCTCATCAATAGAATCGGGTGATACAGTTTAGAGCCAAAGGAATTATCTTCTAATTCAAATTTGGAGCAAGTATCATCAATAGCAATATCAATCATGTTAACACCCAAAAGTGAGTAATCTTCATAAGGATGTTTCATTGCCTCATACATGTTAAAACAAACTTTGTGATCACCTACTTCCATTGTGACGGTGCCTTCTTTTATGTTAATCATGGTGCTAGCAGTCCTTAAGAAAGATCTACCAAGAATCAGTATGGTGTCATAAACAAACTCATAAGACATGTCAAGCACATAAAAATCAGCAGGAAAAATAAGACCCTTTACCTGGACCAAAATATCCTCTATAATGCCCTCAGGATACCTAATAGACTTATCAGCCAATTGGAGTATTGCAGTGGTAGACTTAAGAGTCTTAACTCCCAATGAGGTGTAAACGGACTTAGGCATAACATTAATAGCTGCCCCTAGATCTAACAAAGCTCCTCCTATAGTAACTTTACCTATAGTGCAAGGGATAGTAAAGGATCCAGGGTCTTCGCATTTCACAGGGATCTAAGGATTAAATAGAGCAGACACATTTGAACTTACTTGAACTCTTTCATTTGGCTTAAACTTCCTCTTATGGGTGCACAGGTCTTTAAGATATTTGGCATAAGCAGGAACCTGTTTCACAAGAACAAACAAAGGAATTTTGACTTCCACTCTACTAAACAAATCAATAATATCCTTTTCATGTTTAGTTTTAGTCATTCTTTTGCTCATCAAATATGAATTAGGAAAAGGAAGGTCTTTAAGATTTACCTCCGTACCATTGGCTGTATTGGCTCCATGCGTACTTGACTCAACATGCTCCCCTGCTGTTGTTTATTCATGGTTCCTCTCAAAATTTGTTCCTTTGCTATTTAAAAATGTGGACTCCTTTTCAGCTAATAATGCTCTCTCCTTAGAGCTTTCAGACTTCTTTTTCCTTAATGTGGGGGCAACTCATCACATTCAATCTCCTCCTCAACTACTTCCTCATCCTGATCACTGAACTTCACATGCTTCCCACTTCGAAGAGTGATGGCATTCAAACCTTTAGGGTATATAACAGTGTTTGAGGGAATAGTGCCACTGCTCCTAGCTTGTTGCTCACTCATGTTATTGGATAGCTGAGTGATATAGGAGTAGATGTTCTTAGTCTTTGTCTCCCATTGCTCCATTTTTTCCAAGGGCATTAAATCTGCCAGCAATCTTAGAAGAGTCTTGTTGAATCAATGAAGCTAATGAATTGAACTAGTTGTCATTAGAAGTCCTCTCCTCCTTCATCAATGCCATCATATTATGCAAGAGTTGATTTATGTCTTCCTTTTGTGGAACAGTTAAAGCTTGCTATTGGTTTTGGAACTGGTTAGTAGATGGACCAGCCTCTCCACCTCACTGAAATCTATTTGGAGGTCTACTTTCATCATTTCTCTAACCAAGTCGAGGATTTGATTTCCATCCCTCATTATATGTATTCGAATAAAGGTCCCACTTCTGATTCGACAGACCCTGATAGACAACAGATACCTCTTCATAATGATTGGGACAGACATTAGAAATATGCATCATAGAACCATAAGTTTTGTAACTAGGTGTAGTAAGATCCATAGGGGTTAGTGGATGATGCACACTCATATTTTTCAACTCTACAGTAATGAGGGATAGTTGAGTAGTCATTTTACTCTCCAAAGAGTTGACCTTAGACTCAAGACTTTCCAGTCTTTTAGAGTGAACTATTGAAGCTCCCAACTCATGTACTCCTCTAGTGTCCATAACACTATACTGCTGGTGATGTAGAGCCATTTTTTTAGTTAGTTCCTAAGCCTCTTCAGTAGTGAGGTCTACCAGTGAACCTCCTCAGGCTGCATCCAACATGCCTTTATCTTGACTCTTCAGCCCATCATAGAATTACTGCACCAACTGCTCGTCTGGTATTTGATGGTGAGGGTATCTTGACAATAGATCCTGAAAACAGTTCTAATAATTATAGAGGGACTCATCAAAGTCTTGATGTACAAAGTAAATCTCCTTTCTCATTGATGAAGTTCTGGAGGCAGGAAAGTATTTCTCCAAAAACGCCTTTTTAAAATTTCCCCAGCTGTGGTAGGCATTTGCCACGTGTCTCGGAAGGCTCATGTACCACTCCCTTACTTTACCCTCTAAGGATAGATGAAAGACTTTCCATAGCAATTGATCTAGAGAAGCGCCCACCGGTTTCATGCTCTGGCAAATCATAGACAGCGATTACAAATGAATGTAAGGATCTTCTCCTGTCAAACTACGAAATTTTGGAAGAGAGTTAATAAGTAATCCTTTAATCTCAAAATTCACATTAAAATTAGGGCAAGCAGCAGTAAAAGGATCATAATTCACATCCGAGGTAGGAGCTTCCATAATGGTCCTCCTTCTAAGGTTACCATTGTTTTCACCAACGCGCTCCTGCTCCCCATTACCTCCGTTATCACCATTCCTAGGTTGGTTAGCATTCAGGATAGGGTTTTGCAGATAAGCTGGGTTTTCAACCATTATCTCACCTTCTAATGATTCACTCTCACTGCTTGACAGTGTAGACTCCACTGAGATATTTTCCTCTTCAATAACTACCTTGCTTGTCCCCTCTACTCTCTTCTCCTTTCTAATTTTTCTCAGACTTCTCTCAATTTCAGGATTGAAGTGTAAGAGTTTGGTTTTTCGAGGCATGCAAGGGAAGAATTCAAAAGGGAATAAGAGTAGACAAAATTGACTTGCAAGCTCACAAAGTCAAGTAAATAAATGAGATGCGATGGAAGCAAGTGTATTGGTGTGTAGAAGTATGTATACATAGGTAAAGAAATTTTAAAATCTGTGCAAGAAAGTTCCTGAGAGGAATCCGTGTAAAAATTCTGCAAGTTGGCCACGGCAAGACAAAGAGTAGGCCGCGGCGAACGTTCACAAAGAGCAGCAAACAGGACTCTGAACTATGCAGATGTAAAATGCTAAGTATAAAAATGAAGAAAATCATATTCTTTGTTTGTATTTCCAAAAATTTTGATGCTACGCTAAAGGAAAACCTATACTATTGACAAGTATGAAGCTATACTATCTAGAATGCAATCTAAAAAGACTCCTAACCCCATTTAATAGCAAAAGGACAAAAGTTAACCTACACTACAAGATTAGCGGCCGAAAATTTCTGACGAAACAACTTCCGACGCTATTTACTGATGGAACATAACGTTCCGTCAGTAAATACGATGTAAGTAGTGACGGAAACATACATCCGTCGGTGACACTGGAGGGAAGAATTTCAATCAAAATCTCCGACGGCATATAGTGACGACAAAACATACGGTGTCGGAAAAAAATGCAGGAACTGTTCCTTCATTTTAATTGCTTTGGACACATACAGATGGACACTGTTTCGTCGTTAAATATACCGACAAAATATGGTCTTCTGTCAATAATAAAGACGAGACGATAAGCTTGAGTCACCGACGGAAACTAAATTCCGTCGGTAACTGTCAGCGAAACCCTAGATTACTGACGAAATTTTATGTTCCGTCAGTATTTGAGTTTTCACAGTATATAAAATTACCGCTCTTTTACTGACGGAATATTGTGTTCTATTGGTAACTGTCAGTGGTGCATTGTGAAGACGGAGGTGGAAAACCTAGATTACCGACAGAATTTGTGTTCCGTCGGTATTTGAGTTTCTACAGTATATAAAATTACCGCTCTTTTATCGACGAAATATTATGTTCCGTCAGTAACTGTCGGCGGTGCGTCGTGAAGTCGATAGTGGAAAACCTAGATTACTGACGGAATTAATGTTCTGTCGGTAATCCAGCGCCTTTAAGTCGGGCACCGCTCCCTCCCCTCCCCTCCGGGTTCGTTTCTCTTCTCTCCTCACAATCGCCTTCTATTTTTTGACTCCTTCTTCGGCATTTTCTGGCCATTTTTCATCTATTGTCTTACTCATTGTGCGTTGTTTGAGGTAAACTCTCTTATGGGTGTGTTATTTCTACCCAAAAAAATATGTTTTTAGTGTTAAACGTGAGAGTTTGGTGATGAAATCTTGCTTAATTATTGTTGATGTTTGCAGTTTTTCGTGTAATTATTGGTTTATTTGTTGTTTATATGTGTTATTGTTAGTAAATAATGGAAAAATGTAATTGATTTGTGGTT
>JANZXP010038974.1:0-12261 GCA_027576715.1 Erythroxylum flavicans | reverse complement strand
CAATCAGTTATTTTAATAAGATAATCAACACATGTTAAGTTATTTAAATAGGGTTCATCAAACCTAAATACCAATGAGTGGTAGCTCAGGTAAAAATTGTGAGATCAGTGACTACAATACTAATGCAGAATTCATTCGAACCACCGTGAGCCTAAAAAGAGTGTCAAACTATCGACATTAAAAAAAGAGCTACATGGTTGCCTCGTGGAAAATTATTACCTTGGATTGTTTTTGTTATAATGTTTGAATTTCGTAGTTAGGATAATTTTTGTTTTCGAATAAAATCAAGAAGGAATAAGATTTGTAGAATAAAGTGGATAATTTATCAAGCAAGTGAAAGAGAGGTGAAAAGGGCCACAAAACAATTAAGAGGTGAATTTGAAAAGACTGTGAGAAAAAACAGAAGAAGAAAATCAAGAAGTGGTGGAAAACTGCAGTCCACCACCACTTCTTGATTTTCTCCTTTTGTTTTTTTCAGGCCATGATTATGGCCTGCAACTTTGCAGGAAGGGAAGGACGCATTTTTAAAAGAGAATTTTTACCATTTTACCCTTCAACCACCCATATATTCATTTCTAACTTCACTTTTTCATTCACTTTCACTTTTACTTTATCTCACTAGAATTGAAACCACAACAGCTTCAACATCTCTCTATAAATTTTTAAACTTCCAAATTCTACTCAATTCCCAAGAAATATGTCGCGCATTAAGTAATCAGCCAGACGAGAGAAAGTAGAACAAATCAAGTTGCAGGATGTGGGAGAAGAAACAAAGTAGTAAACTTCAGAGTACCCTTCTCGATCTATATAGAGGAGGAAGGTACTCGTTTCTAATGTCTAAATGCTAGACAAATAGTAGTTCCCAAATATTTTTATTTTGAAACACTCATAGGCTAGAATTGCGTCAGAGGGTAGAAAATTTTGCTGAAAGAATCCAGTGGGCCTAATTTATACGTTTCTAATTTCCTGTCTATCAGGAGCTCACTTTGGAATTTTTCACTTCACTAACTTATAACCCTAGGAATCCCAAGGAATTATGGTTTAGGTTGAAAGGAAGAGGTTATGAATTGAATGTAGAAACTGATAATTGTGATTTGTAATGTGTTTTATGGTTAGATTTGATAAGTATTTTAATGTCATTTCTAGTGTTTAGTATACATTTAGGGTTTAATTAGGTTAGTTTTGGTGCTTAAGTGTAGATGAGCTTAAATTATATATTTTTGAGTGATGTGTGTGCTAATATTGCAGGGTAAATAGGGAAGAACGGGAAGAGTTAAAGAGTTTTCGGGCCAAAAAGCATAGGCCACAATCATGCCTACAAGCCACGATCATGACAGAAGAGGAAGAACCAGAAGCAGCCAAGCCATGATCATGCACACAGGCTACAATTGTGACAGAGAGCATCAATTCAGGCCATGATCGTGGCAGGCAAGCTGACAGAAAAACTCAAATTTCAGATAAATTTTTGGACCGTTTCAACCCTGACTTTGACCTAGAGCCTCGAAGATATAAGTAGAATATGATGTGACAGCTAGCAAAGTGAGAAGAGAGAGAGCCAAGAGTTTAACGAAAACGTTTCCATTCCTTCGATTCTGAGAGAAAACCTAGGGTGATACTGAGAGATTGAGGAAGGAGACAAAGGAAGAGAGACACAGTGAAGAGCTTGATGTGAAGTACTTCCCAAAACAGGAGGTTTCTCGCTGTCATCGTCCCGAATTCTGTTCCCTACAGTATTTCCATTATTTCAATTTTATTCATGTATAGAATTGAAATAGGTCTTGAGATTTGTTTGGTTGAATGTTGAGTTGATGTCTAAACTCACCTTTGAATTTGATTCTTAATGATTAATGAAGTTTATTCGATTGTGTTTTTTATTGATTGGATTGTGAATTAAGTCTTGTTCTTAATAACATGGCAATAGACTGAGAGGGTGAGCTAAGTGAAAATAAACAATTTGGGCTAACGAGAGTTATGTGAATTGATAGGTAAAGGATTAAATCAAACCGGTAGAATCATGTAATAAGAGATCGAGCATAGGTTCCTGGTAAGTTAGTAGATAACTTTAGATCTAATTTAGTTTATAGGTCGATTGCGAATAGAGAGATCGGAATTCCCATAAATGGAATTAGGTTTTATCAATTAGGTTAAGAATTATAACTCGAGAGAGAGTAATTCACCCTAGGACTGTCTAGGCCCGTTGAGTCAATAATTGCATAATTAGTTGGGTTTCTTTAATTTCGAATTAAAATCCCCTTTCTCTCAGTTGGTGATTTCTAGGTTGATTTTGGGTTTGGTTGTGTGATTGCCTTTCTGTTACTTTTAGCACTTTCAATTCTTACATTCGATTATCAATTGATTTACTTTTCTGTAGTAGTTGTTAGGTTTGTGACTTAGCTGCCATTAGACTTAAGACTAGTTCCCTTCTTTGTGGGATCGATACCTTAGGTACTACACAAACGACCAGTACACTTGGGGTAATTACCAAGGTTAAAAATATTGAAACTTAGAGCATGTAACCTTGAGCAAATAAAAATCATGTGCAATATGTATGGATTCCTCAAATCCTCCATCATCGATCAACATGATGATTTTTCTCCTTCTCAATATTGGAATTAACTCATTGAATAAAGGAATTTCATGCTAAGAATGCTCATAACAACATAATAAGGTCTCACAAGTACTTGTTGCTGCATAAATTCTTATGTCAGTTGGTTTTTGATAAATCAGAAACTAACAAGTGTTCCACAAAGGAACTCTTTATGTTGTAGTGCATGGACCACAGCATTCCAGTGTGCACATCCACATATATGCTCAATGCTATTGTTGTGACTTTGCATAAAAGGAGCAACAATTTAGGAATGGGGTATCTAGTGTCTGCCATTGCTGAATATTATGGCATGGATCGAAGTGGGTTAATTGCCTACCTCCCTAACTTCCTAAATCATCACCATTTAAGGCGGGCTAAAATCCTGAAGTCCCACAACATGAAACTTAGGATATTAGCCAGAAGACACATGTCAAGATTAGGGCCAGTCAGGCGAGCTTAAGTTCAGCACCGCCTCAGCAAGCAGACAAGGGCTCCATCAGTGAAGAGTATGAGGAATAGGAAAAGGAAGAATAAGGCTGGAAGGAAGTTATGGATGCAATCTCCAAAACCAACAAGACACTTGCAGAGAACACTATAATGATGAAGGAGATGGCCCAGACACAAAGATGCCAGAGCCAGAATATCCATCGAATCCATAGATATTTCGAGGCTTAGGGTGTTTAGTTGCCACCTCCAACACCACCACCGCCTCCATCTCCATGAGATTTGTGTCTAACCTATTTTTCTATTTCAAATTAGTCTTCATTTTTATCTTTATTTTTATTTTTATATATTTTCTGTTTACCTTAATTTTATATTTCTTCTTGTCTTTTATGTGATTATTAGCTCCCTTCTTATATTGAGGACAATGTATTGTTCAAGTGTGGAAAGGTTATGTGTTTTGTTTTGTATATGATTTTGCATATGTTATGATAGTGTTAGGTTGCATTTTGTGAATTGTTAGAATGTGTCAATGGCTTAGATGGATTGAAATTTATTTAATTTGAACATCGTCTATTAGGTTATGAATAATCATTAGCTTACAAAATTAGTGAATTGGGTCTTTGGATAAATATACAGCTTAATTAGGATTTAGTGTAAATTTAGCACCTAATAGATTGTCACATTCATTCATAATTTGAGGCCTTCCAACTTAAGTAGCTTTAATAGTATTTTTCATGAAAAACGAGTAACTAAAACAACAAGGTAGGCAATAAAAAATGTTAAATAAATCACTATTTCGCTAGCCTTTGAGTTATAAATAGAGCGAGTAGGTAGTTGAAAATGTGATATAGCTAAGTAACCAGATCGACACACATCATAAATGTATGTCTTTGTGTCAAAAAGCTATAATGACGTTTCAACCAAGCTGTTTAATAAAAAAGACTTAGTCAAGTAACTAGATCGACATTCATCACCAATATTTACCTCTAAGTAAAAGACTAAGTTCTTATTTAAATAAATAAACAAAAAAGTGTTCTTAATAAAAACCTACCGGACTTGTAATAAGCTTAAGTTTTCATGAAAATATACTCAGGAACAGTAACAGAGTCTAAAGGACTAAAGAATTATTAATGTGCGTGCGCAATTGAAAAGGGTAAATAAATTAAAACTTGGATCTCAATTAATTTGTATATTTAGCTCAAAGCCCCTAGACGTAGATTTTGCATGTTAATGATTTGATATAACTTGTATAATTGTGTTTAAGATTAAATTTATTTCATGAAGTTGAAGCCATTGTCTCGTTATTTCATTGCGTGTTGTATGTTGTTATATGTTTGTTGTTTTGTTTGCTTGAGGACAAGCAAATGTTTAACTATAGGGATGTTGATAGTTGTGATTTGCATCATGTGTTTAGGGCTTAATTTGTTATGTATTAAATGTTAATTTGAGTGTTTAGTATGTGTCTAGGTTAGAATTGTGTTATGTTACGTGTTTAAGTGTTTTTATGGGTTAGTATAAGTCTTTGAGCTTAAATGTTATGTTTTTAAGGTACCTTGATGTGTTTGTTAGTGTTTCAGGGCCAACTACGAGTTTCGGAGACTTTCGGGGTGAAACTATTGCCCACGATCATGGCACGATTATAACAAAAACATGTGAGCCACTATGCCCCAAGCCACGATGGTGGCACTTAGGCCACGCTCGTGACAGAAAGGGGTGGATGCTGGCCACAATCGTGGCAGAGATAGACGTGAAAATAGGTGAAAACGTCAAGTTTTGAGGAACTTTTCAGACTGTTTCGACCTTGGACAAACCCTAGGGCTACCAAGGTATTTAAAGAATATGATGAATACAGAGAAGGAACATTTTGCATCAGCCAACTTCCAAAACTAGAGAGCTTTATCGAGAGATTGAGGAAGGAAATGAAGGAAGAGAAACATGAAGAAGAAGCCTATGCAAAGTACTTCCTGAAATAGGAGGTATTCCATTGTTGCTACCTCCGCCATCCATTCCGATCGTATTTTCCAACTTTATTTTCAATTTTAGTTATGTATAGAATTGAGATAGTTGTTGAGAATAGATTCCTTGAATGTTGAGATATGTTTATACTCACTTCGAGAATTTTGTCTTTGATATTAATGAAAGGTGATTGATTGCATTTTTATTGAGTTATTTGTTATTCGATTTTTACACTTCATAATTCGGTAACAAACCTAGAGGGTGAATAGAGTGAAAATCATTAAATTAGGCTAAGAAGAGTTAGGTAATTTAATAGATTAAGAATTAAATCAAACTGGTAAAATTGTATAAAGAGAGATCATGCATAGGTTTTTGGTAGGTTATTGCGCAAATTCAAATCTAATTTAGGTTTTAGGTAAATTATGAATCGAGCAGTTGCAATTCCATAATCTAAATTAGGGTTTATAAATTAGGGTTAATGATTATAACTCGAGAGAGAGTAATCCACCCTAGGACCGTCTAGACCTGGTAATTTAATAACTTTACAATCAATTAGGTTTTCATTAAGGTCGGATTAAAATCCCCTTTCTCTCAATTAGTAGTTCCTAGGTTGATTCTTGATTTGGTTGTGCAATTGCTATCTTGTTTATAATTTCAATTTTAATTTTTTACATTGATTGAATAATTTTCTGCCTTAGTTATTTATTTTGAATTATTGCAAATTTGACTTAAGCCTTAGATTGTAGGATTAGATTATTCCTCCTCATTGGATCGACACCTTAGGTACTACACAAATGACCCATACATTTACGGTATTATCGAGGTTAAAAATATTAAAACTTTGTCACATAGGAACCTGTGATCAGTCACCTCTGAACTGGTGTCCAGAACTTATCCTTCAATAGGTCTCCCTAGAAAAAAACTTCAGCCTATTCCAAGAATAACACAACCAAAACCCCTTCGTCTCCCTTCTTTTCTTTTCTCAGGCCTCCCTCCTTACTAATCACCGATTTGACAAATTAACACCTATGTCCACCCTACTATTCACTCCTTTCTTTTACCGCAACTCACTTCTATTCTCTATTCCAATAGCTCTCTTCTGTCCTCTCTCATGCCTGATGTGATGAATAAAGATGCTTCCTCGTCCACACCTCATATTCACGCCAAACCCTCACTATTCATGCCATTTTCTTAAAGAATTACACTGTTGTGCATTAAACGCAGCATTGTGCGTTAAATACAGAACTGCTGTACTGCCATTTTACTCCACCTACTGCTGTGTTGTTTTTGATCTCTTCCATCTACCCACACACTGTCATTTCTTCTTGTTGCTACTATTGATTTTTTCTGCTTTTAATTTTCTTCTTGTCTTTCAATTTTCTTCTTCTTGATCTATGAAGACAAGTGAAAAATAATTTTCAAAAAACGGACCAAAAGTAGTGCTTTCAACTCACTTTAATTTCTTTTTTTTCTAAATTATACCTAAAATCATATATAAATTAAAGTGAGTATCTTAAGCATTTTCGTATTATTAATTGCTAAGTGTAAATAATTAAATATATCAACAATTAAACACATATCAATTTCCACCACATTAGCTTTTGGCCATCGTCGGGCAAAACATCCAAATTAAGCTCAAAGACCCGAAATATTTATTCAATTCCTATATTTTTCAAGACTATATAATCATAACCAAGATGAATGACCTTCAAAAATCATAGAAAGAATTCAACATTCAATGCTTCTACTCATGATCAATCAATAAGCAACATCTTCAAAAACTGAGCAATCTAATGGTACACTTGAAAAATGTGTTTAACTAAAATATATCCACGGGTACACTCAACACCATTAATGATCATGATAATCCATAACTTTGCATATCATTTAATTTCATCACCAATATAATTCACATACAAAATCATGAATCAAAGGGCTTTTCAAGTTTATAATATCGGTAAAGGTAAGGTGAGATGTGTTGGGTCAAGTAACATGAAAGCCATCAAAGCTAGTGAAACAAAAGTAACACTCAATCAAAAACTAGGTACCGTCAATTCTGACAAATGTAACATTTATATTTCACAACCTCATTCAACTCTCATACACCAACCACATGAAGCATATACCAATCTAAAGGAATCACTCATCCAATTTATTCCAACAATACATTGAAACCACAAGAGTGAACCTTCCAAGCCAACATCTACCTCATGTTCAACATACTCAAATAACATATTCATTATAACTCTAAGAAGATGCATTAATTATGAATAACTTTGTAAACTCATATGCACTTCTTCATTGATAAATTTATTTAAACGAAAAAATATTTCATTTTTTTCTTATTTCTTTCTTTTTCCTTATAAAAATTAAAATAAACTACGTCAACATGGAAATTTTAATGATAAGACATAACAAAACATCCCAACATTAACCAACCCATACATATGTAAACCCCACAAGACATAACAAAACATCCCAAAATTAACCAACCCACACATATGTAAACCCCCACACTTAGAATTTTGTATAACCATAAACTCAACAATCACAAATGCTCCACTAGCTTATGGCTTAGGTAGGACATTTGGGTAAGTATAAAGCATGTAATGTGGTTAATACAAAAAGAAAAATTATAAAGCTCAAAGAGGTTTATCAAAGGAAAATTTATGTCAATAGGATAGGTTATTTAGCTAATGTAGTTTATGAAAAACAAAGAATGCCTAATCATATTCATGTTAATGCATATGATAAAAATGTGGTCTTGAATAGAAATTCAACGCAAAATCGAGATGTACATGTCATAAAGGTCACACATTATCAAAAGACAATGAGACTAATATGGATGTTTCAGTTTAATAAGGCTCAAAATCTCACTTGCTTTGTCTACCACTAGTCACTACTCTTCTAAAGATAACGCATATTGATCAATCACAAGAGTAAAAATACATGCTAAAGTTGCCATAAATTCTCTAAACAACTTATTCTCTAATTATGACTATATAGTCCTATAATCAACAGAAAAGAGAAAATGTTTGTTTCATTTGTTTTATTCTTTCTCTCATTTTAATTGAAAACTTAAAAACAAGAAAAAATAAACCAACAAAGAAACACACAAGCATAAAAAAAAGAAATGTGAAAATGTAAAGAAAAGAATTTACTTCCCTTGGGTTGCCTCCCAAGAAGCGCCTTTGTTCAGGGTCGTTGGCTGGACTCCATGTTTCCTCCTCACATGACAATATTGTGATCTTCAGGTGTCACATATAGCTCCTCTATGTGAGGTTCTTCAAGATAGGGTCTCAGTTGATGATCCGTCATATTCAGTATCTTCCCTATCCTCTAACTTTCAATTTTGACTGAGTCCATGCACTCTAGAAAGATCTCAAATGTCTCTTCACTATTTTCTTCCTCATTTAATTCCTCCAATATGCTATGTAAAGGTAAAGAATTAGTCTAAAATAATCATGGACTCAGTACTTACATCCGAGCTAAATGATATGTCCTTTTCGGCTTTGAGCTCCTTCTCAACTTCTTCTTCTTCACACGCAATTCCTTAAGTACTACACTCAAGATTCTCAAGCTCCTCTTCACTCTATAAGGTTTTCGCGCTAATATCCATAGGGTACTCCTCAGGTTGATATGGTTGTATCTCTTTGCTTTGTGATGCTAGGCAGTTGATAGCTTCCATCAATTGATTCGGCTGACTTGTCAAGTTCTGGATTCTAAAACTTGTTTCCTACTAGAATTGCAAATTGTTAGCAACATACACATTAACTAATTCTTCCAAAGATGTACCTGAGTCTTAATAGGAAGCTTCTGGTATATATGAGAATTGTTGTGCTTCCTACAAACTATCATGGAAGTAATTTGACTGATTATCCCATCCATAACAAAAGTTAGGTTGATCAGTTCAAACATTATTATAGGATTGAGAATATGAATTAAAGAAAAAATTACTCCCATCCATGTTAAATTTAATTTTTAAATTTTTTAATAAAAATGAAACAAAAAATGAAAAAGATTACAAAATAATTGAAAAGAAACCAATTACAAACAAATATATACAAAACATCAATTAAAATTCATAAAAAAATTAAACACCGCACTCCCCGACAACAGCGCCAAAATTGACAGGTGTGTCGTAACACTAGTCAAAATACAATAACTAGATTACTACTGTAGCAGTGGTGAGTCTAGGTCGATCCCATAGGGAACATTCGGTTAGCTTATGAAATGAAATTAATTAATGTTTAAGTAATGGGCGGGGTTTTGGATTTAATAAGAAAATAAAATAAAATAAAATAAATCTAATAAAAACAAATTAAAAAAAACATGCGAAAAATGATAAAATTAGGAAATTCGATAGGTATCTGGTTCTTTTGTTCAATCTCGGCCTACACACTAATTAAGCATAATTCATTGATTTGTTGTTTTTTATCTCTTTTAGCAATTATCGGATGTAGATTAACAACAAGCTCTATTAATCCCTATTTTTCCTTAGATCCTAATTAATTACGAAGCACTTGTTAATTAACCCTAGCCATCAAAAACCTAGAATAAGTTCTCTAAGTTTATCCAGACAACCACCTTGCGAATCAGAAAAATAGACCAATCTAGGTAATAATCACACAAGCTCGAATTATTTAACCTATGTTATGTTAATGATTCGCTACACATGAATCGGGAATACAACGATTATGTATTGCATTCGATTCTAGCAATGGGTTTTCATTAAAATAGTTCAATAGAGCATTAAAATCATCACCATTCAAATACCCAATCAACACATACAAGATAACATAATCAATTTCTAATGAGAGAAAGAAACAACAAAACTATAAAAAAAATGCTTAAGCCAGGTCGTCAGTAACAATCTCACCTCTAAACCAGTGTTAAGAACTTAGCTTTTCATGGGTCTCCCAAGAAAAAACTTCAACCCCCTCCAAGAATAACCCAATCTCCCTTCTTTTCTTTTCTCAAGCCTTCCTCCTTACTATTCACCGATTTGATAAATTAACACCTATGTCCACCCTACTATTCACTCCTTTCTTTTTCCGCAACTCACTTCTGTTCTCTATTCTAGTAGCTCTCTTCAGTCCTCTCTCAAGCCACTATAGCTTGATGTGATGAATAACGATGGTTCTTGGTCCACGCCAAACCCTCACTGTTCACACCACTATTTTAAAGATTTACGCTGTTGTGCATTAAACGCAGACATGGACATTGTTTGTGTTAAACTCATAATGCTATATTCAAAGCAGACAATACAAACGTCTGCTGTGTTGCTGTTTTACTCCACTTACTACTGTGTTGTTTTTGATCTCTTCCATCTGCCCACAAGCGTTCGTTTCTTCTTCTTGCTGCTATTGATTTTTTTCTTTTTTTAATTTTCTTCTTGTCTTTAATTTTCTTCTTCTTGCTGTATGAAGACAAATGAAAATTAATCTTCGTAAAACGGCCCAAATGTAGTGTTTCGACTCAATTTAATTTCTTTGCTTCCCAATTGTACCTAAAATCATATATGAATTAAAGTGAGTATCTTAAGCATTTTTGTATTATTAATTGCTAAGTGTAAATAATTAAATGTATCAACAATTAAACACATATCATAACCTAACTGATTATGAATTACCAAATTGTTGGTTACTCTCTCTCAAGTTATAACCATTAATCTGAAATTATAAACCCTAATCAAATTATGAAAGTTACAATGTCTCAATTAACGACCTATCCAAAACTCTAATTAGTTCTGAAGTTGTCTAATAAACTATCGGGAACTTATGCAAGATCTCTCTTCGTATAATTTACCGATTTGATTTAATTCTTATTCTATTAAATCACCTAACTCTCGTTATCCCAATTTAATTATTTTTTATTCGATTCACCCTCTCAGTTTATTATCAACTTAGGCACTTGCAGAATTAAACCACAACAAATCCAATAAACACATAAGCATTTAGATTTCATTAATTAAAAGATAAAACTCTGAATGTGATTTTAAATCATCTCAACATTCAAAAATCCTATCGTCAAACTGTTATTCCCAATTCTATACAATAAAAAAGGAAAATAAATAGGAAATACAATCTGAACGGATGATGGGAGGCGTCATAAAACTCTTGATCCAGGAAGTACGTTAAGTCAGCTTCTTCTCCACTTCTCTCTTCCTTCTTCTCTTTCTCAATCTCTAGGTAAATTCTCTCTAAGGTTTCTCAAAAATGACTAATGCAAAATGCTCTGCTATACCTCTTTGTCTTGTGCTTTAATTATCCTTTATGTTATGAGCAGCCTTAAGATTTTTCCGGGATCTGAAAGGTCCAAGCCTGGAAAATCCCTCAAAACTTGATGTTTTTGAGTGTCTGTGCGTCTGCTCGATGCAGGCCACGATTGTGGACCATATTTTATCCTTCTATCATGATTGTGGCATGCAGGCCACAATCATAGGCCATGTCCTAGGCTTCTGTCACGATTGTGACATACAGGCCACGCTTGTGGGCTAACTCTGGTGCTTCTGTCGTGGCTTGTTGTGCCACGATCGTAGGCCATTATTTTGGCCCGAATTTCTCTAAAACTTCTTCGTTCTTTGATATTGACCCTAAAATACTAACAAACACATCAAGGTATCTTAAAAACATAATATTTAAGCTCAAAGACTTGTACTAACACATTAAAACACTTAAACACAAATAATTAAAAAACTAACACAATTCTAACCTAAACACATACTAAACGATCGATTTTGTAATTAAATTCATATCAAACTAAGCCCTAAAATATGATGCAATTTACACTTATCAACAGACATCATCTACATGCCCGTAGGACGTCTACGTTGTGCTAAACGCATACTGTTACATTGTGTTAAATGCATACGCTTGCGTTTAACACGAATGTAGTTTGTGTTTAACGCAAATGCACTGCGCTGTCATTTCTTCTTAGCCATTTTTGTGCTACATTGCATTTCATCTCCTACTGCTTCTTTGTGGCTACTACATTGTCCATCATGCTTCATGCTCATTACTGCTACCGTTTTAGGTCATTGCTCCTCCTTGTTGTGATGCATGTGCTATTGTTTTGGTGATTTATCCCAACAGCTACCATTTTCTTCTCACCTTAGTGCCTTATGCATTATCCATAGGGATGGCAATGGGCCGGGCCGGGCCCGGGCCTCTCTCGGCCGCCCCAGCCTGGCCTCAAAAATGGCGGGCCGCGGGCTGGCCCGTGGCCTGCGTGTGTCGGGATTGCCCGGCACGTCGATGGGCCGACTGGCCCTC
>JANZXP010038906.1:0-12264 GCA_027576715.1 Erythroxylum flavicans | reverse complement strand
TTCATGAACAATCCAACAAAGTCCATGTTTTTCACACTAAAAGTTATAAAGAGAAAAGAATAAAAACTGGGTAAAGTCAAAGACTCCTTCTCTCTTCTCCAAAAAGCTGGAAGAACTTTGAAGCTTGATGTTGTCACCACTTTTCCAAGATAGATTCTGTATTTCCCTCTTTGGATAGCCTCCAAAAGACTCATTTTTTTTATTTTTGGTGCGGTCTGTTGATGGATGGAGGCTCCTAAGGTTTGGAGCCTTTTTTTATGTCAAGGAGAGGGTCAAACCGCTTAAAAGCCCAGGTTTAACCTGATTTTGGCAAGTCCACTGCCACCCTTATGCAAAAGGACGATCGTGAAAAAGAGGTAGTCGTACGTAGTTGCACGATCATGCACAAGCATGATAGGTAGTCATCTGTACTTGCATGATCGTGCACTGTTGTCTGACAATTTCTGCATTCATCACTCTATTGACCATAACTTCCTCTCCAGACATCCGATTGACTTGACATTTAAACTACAAGATCTTCACACATTTTCCTTCCTCTCCACCAAATTTCATTATCATCTGAATTCTTTAAGTCTTCCTAGTGGTGCCATTAAATCACCTATACCATATCCATAACTACAAATATGATAGCTGCATAATTCATCAACAAAGTGCATCAATCTAGAAAAATAAGCTCCAAAACTACCCTCAAACACTAGATAATGTAAAGAAATAACCAAACACTTCAAAGATCAAGAAAAGATGCAAAAGATGCTAAAGGTCAAATAAACTTGAACTAAAACACACAAAGAAGCACTTAAAACACATGAAAACATACTAGGAACATCACCTAAAAACACACTTATCAACTTCCCCACACTTAAACGTTTGCTTGTCCTCAAGCAAAATCAAACACAACTAATCCATTCTATCAATTCATCTTCACAAGGATTAAGAACATGCAATCTTTCAATCTTAAGCCACTCGAATGTCCTATTACTACACACACCATAACTAGTTTTTATCGGCATACATAAACAAACTCAAATTATAACGCTATCGATCAAGGGCAAGCATAAACTCAAAATCGATCTTTCTCATACAATTCACTCATTTCACTCAAGATTTTAAGGTTAGTGTTTCGCTCAACACTCCCTATAGGAAAGTATACTACCATAGGCTTGCAGATATACCAATTCTTCTCCACAGTGATTACATGCACCAATCGATCAAAAGGACTTTGCTAAGGGTTGTCATATGGCTAGGTTTAGGGTATGTAAAAAGGGGTTTAAGGGCTCATCATAAGCACTCATAGAATACTAAGTATGCAAAGAGACGCAAAATGATTTCTAAGACATACAAATGGATATACCTAACTACTCCACACTTATTGTTGCTATTATATGTTATTCTTTTACTTTTTCCTTTTCCCTATTTATTTGAAAAAAAAATAAAGAAATACAAACTAACATTATTAGCTAGATGTAATGTGCTCTAAAAGTATAAGTACAAAGAAAGCTGCTAAAAGCATCTCAGAGAAAAATTTATAGTAAAAAATCCTAAACTAATACAAACTTAGCACTCTATTAAACTTATGATAGGGTAGGCTAATAAAGTTTAAAGTCTAAAATGAGGTGTTTTCTAGAAACAAAAAGGTCAAAGGCTCAAAGGGGGTTGTAAGGGACAATGACATAGGTTGTTTATTTAAGTGAAGGGCTAAAAGAACAAGGGCCTTAATCACTTCTATTTAGCATGCATCTAGTAGATTCAAATTAGTTCAAGGCAAGGTTTAGGTATAGGAGCATCACACAATCAAGGAAATGACATGACTATAGAATAGAGTCATATAATCTCAACTCCTCACTTATGCACAAATGAAAATCCATCATGTTTCCACACATCACCTAATCACTCAAATATAAATTTCTGAGTAAGCCTATGTAACCAACTACTTAAGCCAATCTGCATGGTTCACCTTCTATCTAAGTGGCCTAATTCAATCTTCAAGCATGTGACTCAATCTTATTCTGACTACTATGATAGAATCTCAAGGCAACAACTTCTATCTCAAAGATTCAAATGCAGGGAAAATGATAAACCTAGAATTACCAACCTAATATGCAACCTACAAGATATGCCAAAATGCAATGCAAACACAAACGTCAAATAATTAGCAACCAAGCTACCTCCCCACACTTGAAGGACACATTATCCTCAATGTGTGATGAGACAACTACAAACAAAGAACACAATTACTCAGGCCAAAAACCACAATACAAAACAAGTACCAATGCAACGGTCATAAAAGAACTAGAAACAAACAAACAAACAAACAAACAAATATTAAAAAAATAAAAACAATAAAAGAGGGAGTTTAGAAAGCTTATAGAGAGGGCAGAGGTGATGGGGTTGGAGATGGCACGTGGAGTCCTTGCATCTCCCAAGACTTATGGATTTTCTTTTCTAGGTATCGTTGTTAGCATGCTATCAGTTGCATTTGCTCATTCATTTAGTTGAGCTGCTGCTGTGTCTTTCTGTTACTGTTGACCAGGAGTGTTTATACTCTCTCCCAACCTATTGACCCCTCTAATTCCTAACTTGATTCATATAAGTCTGGAGAAAGTCTGGAACTTAAAGCTCCACTTGAAAACCTATGCTTGACTGTAGTGCATGTCTGAGGATCTCAAAGCTCCATTTTATGGTGCAGTAGTATCTTCGTACGTCTTAAGTATGGTGCTAGTCTAGTGAGATCAATCTTAAAATGTTGATCCAAAGTAGTGGCTAAATACCCCATTCCTATGGATTTTCCCTTTCTTACTACAGATTGGATCAAAGATTGAGAAAAATAAGAGAACATGTTAGGCTTAATCTTTTCATTTATGCACCATAACAAAAACAACTCCCTAGTGGAGCGTTTGTTACTTTGAGTTTTAGAAAACATAGCATAACACATGAATTTGTGCAAAAGCAACCGCTCAGGATTAAGAATGTGAGCATTCGATGCATTGTGAGCATTAAAATCAGGTAAGTCAGTTAAATACTTCCAATAAATGGTTGATGAGAAGTCTTGATGGTGATCTTCTACCTGTGGATTAGAAAAACCAAAGAGTTGGCATAACAATTTGTCATCCAAGCTATGAGTGAAAAATTCAAGTGTTAGTTCACGAAAAATAGGGTAAGCCATATGCACATATTGTCCCCAATTACCTTTCCTACACAATTTTAGCAATTTATCCTTCAACCCTATTTCTTCTAGCAGATCAAAATCAAAATATCATGATGTATGAATGATTCTAGTTTTTAGAAGAGCATGCCCGTCACCTTCTTCCTTTGAATAAATAGGTAAAGGGGCATTATAATCATCTGCAATGTTTGCAACATTTCAGCCTTCCACCTTAGCTTGGATGAGTTTAATAGATTTTCTGCATAGAGTCTTGTTTTTTGGAGTCATAATGGTATGAAAACCTATAAAAATCACAAAAAAACATGATAAGTTTCAAAAAGGAACACACTCAGCCCCTAGAGGGAGAAACCTGTGAAAATTGAGGGAAGGAGGGGAAAAGAAAAGCAAAAACAACACAAATCTGCACAAAACTGAAGGTTTTGATAAAAACCTAAGCAAACTTACAAGATTTGGTGAAAACTTGGAAGAGAATGAGTAAGCTTTCATGAAGAGAGGTTATGGGTGCCAAAACTGGAGAGAGGGAAGTGTACGGAAGAGAACAATAAACCGGGGGGGGGGGTGATTTTAGGGTTGTTTTAAACGAAGGGTGGGCGAGATCAACTACTTATTATACACGATCGTATACCCCTAGTGAGTGAAGGGTTCTGTCACGATCATGCTAGTGCACAATCGTGCACCCCTAATGACTAAAGGGTTCTATCATGATCGTGCACCCCTGATGAGTTTCACTCAAACTTGCTCTAATTCACTCCAAATGACTCCCAACTTAGTTCTAAGTCACTCCAAACTTGCAAATTCAAATTTTAACATGAAAAGCTACAATCAAACTCAAGAGAACAATAGTCAAACTCAAGAAAACAATAGTCAAACTCAAGAAAAGACAAGATTAAAGCATGAAACAACTTGAAAACCAAGCAGCATTAACTTAAACAACCTAAGAACTAACTATAACATGCTTCATTTAAGGTCATGAGCTTAACCAAATTTCAATTTAATGAAAAAGAGTAAGGGAAAGGTAAGAAATCCCCTCCCTTTCATGAGAGAGAGCTCCTCCAATGTAAAGCTTGCATCGATTTCCATTGACCTTAAAGGCTTCACCCTTGATGTTCTCCAATTCTATTACTTTATGATCAAATACTTGAAGTACCTTAAAAGGTCCGTTCTACCTTGACTTGAGCTTTAAGGGAAATAAGCGATGTCTTGAATTGTATAGAAGCACTAAATCCCTACTCTTAAACTTGTTCTCCTTGATGTGAGCATCATGCCACTTCTTAACTTTTTCCTTGTGCAACTTGGCATTTTCATAAGCATCAAATCTTAACTCTTCCAATTCATCAATTTGTAGCAACCTCTTCTCACCCATAAGTTTCCAATCAATGTTCAATTTCTTTATTGCCCAATAAGCCTTATGCTCCAATTCCAAGGGAAAATGGCAAACCTTACTATACATAGGTCTATAAGGAGTAGTACCTATAGGTATCTTGAAAGCTATCCTATATGCCCAAAGTGTGTCATCCAACTTCAAAGCCAAGTCCTTTCTTGAGACGATCACTACTTTCTCTAAAATCTTCTTCAACTCTTGATTTACCACCTCCACTTTCTCTTGCTCAGTTCCCTCACATAACTTTTCTTCAATCACACCTTCATCCATATTCATTTCAATAACTTCTGCAACCTTCTTTTCGACTTCCTTTACACAATCATCTACAATATCAATCTTCATAAATGTAGTACCATCCATCAGTTGTTTTAGAGTTTTAGACATATTAAATTCAACTTGTTCATCACCAATTCTCAAAAAAAGTTTCCCTTCATGCACATAAACTAATGCCATGCCAGTATTCATAAAAGGTCTACCCAAAATCAAAGGACAATTCCTATCCTTTTCAAAATCCAACACAAAAAAATCTAACAAAATGATAAATTTATCTACTTTTACTAATACATCTTCGATAACTCCGAATGGCTTTTTGATGGATTGATTCGCAAGTTGAATGAGCATAGATGTTGGCTTGACGTCTCCAAAGCGTAGTTTCCTGAAAATAGATAAAGGCATCGGATTAATACTGGCACCTATGTCATATAAGCATTTAGCAATTTCAAAGTCACCAATAACATATAGAATCGTAAAACTCCTTGGATCTTGTAGTTTTGATGCCAAGGTGCTTGAAATGATTGAACTATAATTTTCTGTCAGGTTCACCTTTTAATTGTCCTCCTAAGTGCATTTGTGTGTGAGTATGTGCTTGAGAAACTTTGCATCCTTGGGCGTGCACTCCAATGTTTCCACCAATGACAAGTTAATCTAAAGCTTCTTCAGCTTCTCCAAGAACTTGGAGAACTGAGTGTCTACCTGATGTTGTTTTACCTTTTGTGGATACGAAAACTTAGGCTTGTAAGGTGGTGGTGGAACGTATGGCTTCTCTTCTTCTTGCTCTTCCTCCCTCTTCCCTTCTATCTCCTTGCCTTTCTCCTTTGTTTAACTCTCATGTTGTACACTTGGTTCTTCTAGTTGCTTATCATTCCTAAGTGAGATCGCCTTGAGTTCTTCCTTTGGATTTGTCTTAGTGCTATTTGGTAGGCTACCTACATTTCTAGAAGATAAGGCAGTAGCAAGTTGGCCTACCTGAACCTCTAAATTGTGGATGGATGAAGTATGCTTCTTTAGGATTGCATCCTGGCTTACAAACACCCATTTCTGGTACTCTTCTTGGGTGGCAAATTTAGAGTTCATCAAGTTCATCGCAAACATCACCCTATTCATCTTGCTCTCCAAGGCTCCAAATTGATCTTGCTAAAATCTGGGAGGTCTTAGAGGTCTTGCTGGGCCACCTGCATTATTAGCACCTAAGAAAATTTTGGATGATTTTTCCATCCTGGATTATAAGTGTTGGAGTATGGGTTGTTACCTCTTTTTTGTCGTTGGTCCAAGTAATTTACCTATTATGTGCCACTGACTCCTAACAAGAAACACTCTACTATGCAATGGTTGTCCTACCCATATAACTCACAATGGGTTTGCATGGCTTTAATTATGGATGAAGGTGCTCTTTGAATATTGTTCAACTTCTGAGTTAGAGCGGTAATCTATGTTTGCAAGGCTGTAACAGAATCAATTAGAATCATGCCTTTTTGTTCCCTTATGTGTTACCTACTCCTTTCATTTGACCATATGCAATTGTTGCTGGCCAACGCCTCTAAAAGATCATGAACTACCTTAATGGTTTTGCTCTTTAAAGACCCTCCAATAGCTGCATCAATGGTCCCTCTTGTAGTTTGATTCACACCATTGTAGAATGTTTAGAGTAAGAAGTCCTTTAGAAAGTTATGGTGCGGGCAGCTTCGTTGCAATTTTTTGAACCTCTCCTAAGCTTTATACAGGGATTCCCCATCATTTTGCTGAAAGTTTGTAATCTTCTTAATGATCTGAGTAGCTTTTGTCAAAGTGAAGTACTTGGTGAGGAAGGTTTGGGCTACTTGCTCCCATATGGTAATCTGAGATGCACTAAGTTAGTTGTACCATGCCTTGAATCGATCTCGTAAAGTGAATGGAAATAGTCTAAGCTGCCCAGCATCATCAGACATCCCATTAAATCTAAAAGTATCACATATCTCTAAGAAGTTTTCTAGGTAGGTATTGGGATCTTCAATTGATAACCCATAAAATTGAACACTATTTTGGAGTATGTTGAGGAGTGTTGGCTTGATTTCAAAATGGTTTGCTTGAATCATTGGCCTTGTGACTCCTTGTGGACTAAATCTAGGCCTCATGAAATCCATCAATGTTCTCTCGGCCCCTCCTAGTTCTCCATCTTCTGCCATATTCCTTTATAATGCCTCTTGGTGCTTAGCTCTTCTTAGCTCTCTTCTGTGTCTTATGATATCAAATAACTCTTCTTCACTAAACTTAGTAGTTGTTGTTATGCTCCTTGAGTTCATGCACCTGCAAATACACAAGGAAAAGTATCAAAAACTTTTAAATCAAAGTCACCTAAACTAAACAAGATGCTAAAAAAATCAATCCCTGAAAGTGGCACCAAAAACTTGTTCGTTCACAAACCAAATTATTAATTTTATGTCAAAAATCACAAGTATATGGGTTGTTACTTGTAGTTAAAAACAAATATCATCCCATAGAGATTGATGTTAGACACCACTCAATTTAGGTTAAGTTTTTTTAAGAAAACAATTTCAAAGATTAAAAACTAGAAATTAAACGAAAATTAATTAAACTAGCAATGAACACCCAATTAAGGCAAAATGCAGTAATTTGATGGCCAAGGTTTAAAATTAGGAGTTACTCTATCCCTATTTTGCTTTCCTCTTGTGTTCTTAATCCAATTATGCTTGACCCAAGATTTTGTAATGTTCAACTACCCTTTCTTAAGGCGTAATTAGCTGAGCCTAATTGAATGGATTAGAATGAGTTATGCTATCTCTACACTTACCAACTTTTCCTAATCCTTCAACAAGATTTTAAACACACCTATAGGTGATTTTTAACAAACAGATAAGGTCTATCTTTAACTATTTGAAAAAACCTGAATATTTTTCAGATCCATTCGGAGCTAACTCTCGTTACACTACCCAACTCAAATAACCGCACTCACACTCTCGGTCTATTGTATAGTATAAGTATAATAAATGTCAGAAAACTTCTTTCATTGCATAAAAAACAACAAGAGTTTCATAAATAGTTCAAGAGCAACTCCTCCAAAGTGTTTAGCTACTCATATTCGTGAACAATCCAACAAAGTCCATGTTTTTCACACTAAAACTTATAAAGAGAAAAGAATAAAAGCTGGATAAAGTCAATGACTCCTTCTCTCTACTCCAAAAAGCTGGAAAAACTCTAAAGCTTGATGTTGTTGCCATTTTTCCAAGATGGATTCTATGTTTCCCTCTTTAGCTAGCCTCCAAAAGACTCACTTTTTCTATTTTTCGTATGGTCTACTACTGGATGGAGGACCCTAAGGTTTAGAGCCTTTTTATATGTCAAGGGGACGGTTAAACTGCTTAAAAGCACGTGGTCAACCTAATTTTAACAAGTTTTGCCTATCACCCTCATGCACAAGGGCGATCGTGATCGAGAGGTAGTCATATGTAGTTGCATGATCATACACAAGCATGATCGTGACAGAGAGGTAGTCATTTGTAGTTGCATGATCGTGCTTGTGCACGATCAAGCACTGTTGTCTAAAAGTTTCTGCACTTTTCAGTCTGTTCACCATAACTTCCTCTCCGAACCTCCGATTGACTTGAAATTTGAACTACAAGCACCTCACACATTGTCCTTCCTCTCCACTAGATTTCATTGTCATCTGAATTCTCTATATCGTCCCAGTGGTGCCAGTAAATCACCTATACCACATCCACAGCTGCAAATATGATACCTACACAATTCATCAATAAGGTGTATCAATCCATCCTAAAAATTAAGCTCCAAAACTACTCTCAAGTACTAGATAATCAAAAGAAACAACTAAACACTTTAAAGATCAAGAAAAGATGCTAAATATCAAATAAACTAGAACTAAAACACACAAAGAAGCACTTAAAACATATGAAAACACACTAGAAACATAACCTAAAAACACACTTATCAATATACTAGAAACTTAATGGAATCATGTGGTATTTCTTATATTTTGTTCCCCTTGCCCTATAGTTGATTCCAAGTTGGTGTACCTATAATTCTATGGTATAGGATAATGAGTACAAAATTTCAATCACACAAAAAGTATAATTATTAATATTGACCTTCTTTTTGTTATCTATTTGAAAATTTAAGATGGTGGTGATTAATTAGATTTAAAATTGAAACAATAAACTAAGGATAAGTATAATAATTAATAAACTAGAATGAAAATTGAACAAAGAATCAACCAATGAAAACATAGTACCTAGAATGCAAATCCCACTAATACTTCTTATGCAATCATGACTTCAGACATCAATTTAATCTAAACTGCATTGAATTATGAAAATTCCTCAATTATGCTAATATCTTTTTAAGACTATTAACAACTAAACTTGGGTTAATTACTTATATCTATTTCTAATTAAAACCCTTAAAGTTGCATTAATCGATTTATGAATTTCACTATTAAGTTTAACCCTGATTTAGAAGATTTATATTGACCTATCTCTAAGTATGCATGAAACTCCTTTTAGTTATGCAAAATTTATTCATACAAAGGATTTATCGATCTCAATTGTGTAAAATCTCACATGAATCAACATACTAACAATATTAATTCAAAAATAATAAAGAACACACAGTTGAACTCAATGAAACTAAATAATAAAATTAAAATAGAATAAAATCATTTTAAGGTCCATCCCAGGAGTTTATTTGATCCAAATACCATAAAGTGTTTAGTTCCTGATCATATCCAACAATATATCAAAGATAAAGAGAAAACATAAAATCAAGGAGAAGATGATGAAATCCCTTTGATCTTTAAAAATTTCACTATAGATTGATGAAAATCCACTCCAAAATTATGTCCTTAGTTGTTCTTCATAATTTCTACCATCTCAAGGTTTTTAATTATTTTTAACTAGCCTCCTCTCCACTTTTGACTCTCAATTTTCCTTTTTAACATTTAAAATTTAGATTCTAGGTGATACACAATCCATAATATAGGCATGTTTATGGTTATGTACTTTAAAAAAAATATGCAAATTTCTTTTGGAGACAATATGTGCACTAACAAAATCATGTACTGTTAACACGCCGTTAAACTCTTGAAGCACGACCATGTACTTGTAATACACTCTATAACTTAGGCAAAATATCTCCAAATTACTCTAAGTGAATTGAAACTTAAAAAAATATGAATAATTTAAGTACCAAAAATAATAAAAGTATTCAAATAAACAAGCAAAATGTACTAAATATAATCCTAAAAATATGACCAAATCAACACTTACCAAGTTCCCTACACTTAGGCATTTGTTTGTTCGCAAGCAAATAACAATTCAAATTCATCAAATCTTCTAGATATCTATCAGTCCACCATTTCAACCTATATATTCACACTTTAAATTTATGCTTCAGGAATCAAACCAAAATGCATTTAGAATAAAAAAAATCATATAATAGATTTCCATAGGCGAGCATCACAAATGATATCTTAACAACCTTTCTGAAATAAAGTATTATAGGATTTAACACCCTCACATAAAATATTCAATCAATTTACTCAAAGTTTTTAGGGACAAAATTAATGGAATTATCAAATCATTTGATAATATAATTTTTAACCATAAGCTTGTTAATATCACAATTTTACCACTATAGGATAAACTAGAGGAAAAAATCAAAAGGTCTGTAAATAGAGGTATAATGAGGTTTAGGTAAAGGTATGGTAAGGGTAAACTTTGGGTTATCAAAAATGCAAGATTTATTTTTTCGAAAAAGAAGAAAGGTACATTCAAAATACAATGATAAAAGCCACTAGTATCTAGTGCATATCAAGGATTACAAAAAAGGGCTTTAAAGAATAGGAAACTAGACATTCTGAAAGGAAATAAGATACCGCTCATTCTGAAATCTTTACTTTTATATGTGGATTTAGAGTTAAATAAGTTATAAGAATTGCTTGTAGAATTGTGTTCAGGCAAGTTTTAATCTATTTAAAACTTTCAAAATATTGCAAGCACACGGGTCATGGGTTTAGTATGTGAGACAAAGAGAGATCTCGTGTAAGGCCTAAAGAATTATTAAAAAGAAAATAAAAACTAAATAGAAAAGTAAACATGTGAAGATGATTGATTAAAAATGTAAAATTAACACAAAAAGAGAATCAAATTGAGCACCGCCAAATTAATAATGGAAATCACAGAAGGAAGATTAGCCAAATATGAGAAGGGGGATTTATCCTATCATCAAGTGCTAACATGACTACTTTTGAGTTAATACGGTATCGATCTTAGATTTTTGAAAAGTGGATTACTCTCTCTCGAGTTATAATCATTAAACCCCAAATCATAACTCGTAATTGAATTATGGAATTTGCAATATCTCAATTAACAAAAAAACCCACAATTACAAATAGATCTTAATCCCTCAAATAGACAATCAGTGCTTACACGAGATCTCTCTTTGTCTCACTTCTCGATTTAATTATTTAAGTGATCTATTAGATTATTTAACTCTCATTACCTAATCTAACTATTTTGCTATCGGTTCACTCTCTCGATTTATTACCCAAACATTCGAGCACAACAAATAATCACAACACCTAATGTATTAACATCAAAAGAAATCACATTAACATTGATTCAAGAACAAATCCCTAAAGAAGTTTAGAACATCATTTTCAAACACAAATCCATCACTAACAAATCCATCTTATACATTCAAAAGAAAGAACAATAAAGATGAAATGAAGTCACTTGCAAAGGTTAGAATCGATCGAGAAGATGGTAGTACAGTAGCCCCCTTCTTCTCTTTCTTCATTTCTCCTCCTTCTCTCTTCTTCTTCCTCTCTCCTTAGATCTTTCTCAAAGTGGCATAGGTTTGAGCTCCTCTTTAGGTCATGTCTCTTTCTTTATATAGTATTTTCCATTTAGGATAAATCTTAGGGTTTTCCTGTAAGCCTAGAAGGCTGTCTGTGTCTTCTGTCACGTAAGCCACGATCATGGCCTATAGTGCCATGATAATGGCACTAAATTTTGTTTCTGTCGTGATCGTGGCAGATGAGGCCACGATTATGGCACATCTACTAGGCTTCTGCCATGATTGTGGCCTTAGGTTTTACTCCGAGCTTCCTTCGAATCTCCTTCTTTCTTTGATATTTGACATGAAACACTATCAAACACATCAAGGCACCTCAAATATACAAAACTTAAGCTTAATGACATGCTCTAACTCCTAAAACACTCAAAACGCAAATGTCTAACTAAGGGGGCAGTTGGTTCATATGGGAGAATGACAATAGGAATGAGAATGAATATAGTGAGGAATGAGAATGGATATTATCATTACAATTATGATGGTTAGTTAAAAGGAAAGAGTGATTACCATTACTATTGATAGTGGTTGGTTTGTAAAATATATTAAGAAATAAAATTTTATTTTTAATTAATTATAA